>JAGDQP010049774.1:0-14414 GCA_022664845.1 Lepisma saccharinum | reverse complement strand
AATCAAATACCATTTTTATGTCAATGACAAGCAGTCGGAAGACTGATAACGTCATATCATGGCGGCGCCCGATTAAGCTCAAGGCTGAGACGCTTTTGAAGCAAGTCTTTATAACTCTTGATAGATTCATCACAGAAAGAAAAGAAAATGTTTTCCGTAGTTTGCTTTAATGGAAGAATTTTTTATTGCAATAAAAAAATAATACCGGAAATGTCCATTCCTAATTAAATTGATCAGTATAAGGTACGATTTAATATAAAAATCCATATAAAATATTCTTGATAAATATTATTTTTGTTCTCAGAAATGATTTTTTTGATAATTTTTTTAATTTTATTAATGGCCTTTAGGAATCTAAGGCTAAGGGGAGGGGAGGGGAAAGGATTCGGGAAGATGTCGGCCAGGGAATATGTTCAACATTCCATCCCCGTTTTTATTTGTTAAATATAATCTTGATACTTAGAGGAATAACTTATTTAAAAAAAAACATTAGAGATGCATTTAAAAATATTATACAGCATTAGGGATTCAATGCAAATGACATGAAAATTACACACACAAAATACTATTGCTGTAATTTATACAACCAACGGTTTACCTGCATAAATTTACAAAGAAAATTATAAAATTGAGCAATTTTCACTTAAATATCATTGAAACAAGACGTATATCATTAAAATGAACATAAAAATATCAAACACCCAAACATATTTTCGGACAGGTTTAACTTGATATTTAAGTTCTACCATCTATCGAAAGTGACATTATACAGATCAAAAAGAAAAAGAAAAGAAAAGAAATAAAAAAATAAACTGGCTTCCCTGGTTAGTTTAGAAGATGCCGGAAAAGTTATTAGAATGAAGAAGACTGTCTTTAAATTGAGGGTAAAAGCCTTTGTCTTAAAACTAAAAACGACCTTGTTTGTTCTAGCTTTTCAAATGTTCTGTTTTGACTTTATATCATAAACAATGAGAATAGTCATGTCTATTAAGTATATTACTGTGTCCGACTTCAGGTATATAAGGTATATAGAAATCACGAGTTTTCCTCTTACCGACCAGGGTGACCGATAAGAAGCGTTTCTTATCTATTTTTGTTGCGATGTTAAATTTATTTCTATTGTTCTTAATAGTGTAATCAGGGTGTTCCTGGTTCCGATTCCTAGCGGGGACACAAGTGGTTCCAAATCCACATTAAACTGTAGGTCCCGTCCTTAGGACGTCATCTTCATGCGATGGAAGGCAATGGCAAATCACCTTCGATTCACCTAGTTCTAGGATCTTCAGGTCAAGAGCTACCTTCGGGCAGAGCACTCATCATCATAATCATTGTTCCTAATAATTTAACAAGTTTTTTCAACAGCACATTTCTTACCGAGCCGCCGTGGCTCAGTGGTAGAGCGTTGGTATAGCATTCGTGACGTCATGAGTTCGATTCCAGCGGCCGACCATCCTGACTGACAAGGGAAGTAACAATGAGCTCATATCGAAACCTACTGTAAAATTTCACGCAGAGGAAGCATGTCCCACAGAAAGACCATACACAAAAAATCAGCTGCTCTTTTGATCTGGAAATACCCGAAATGGCATGTTGAAATGTCGCTCAACACTGTCGGCAAGTGCACAATAATAAGTGCATTACCACCCCTTGTAAACTGCGTGTTAATGAGAAAAAGTGAATAACAATAACGTGGGTACATACTAGACCTAGGGGGAAGTCGTATGGTATGGTGGACCGTGATGGCGACCATCTTGAAATCCACCATCTTGAATCAGACCAATTTTGTAACTAGAAGGCATAGCGTGCGATAACTCATTTTAATAGCAAATGTTCTCACCAATCCAATGGTATGCGTATTTTTGCTCTATCGTTAACCAGTACGAAGTTAGGGCTGTTGTGATTGTGTACCAAACGCCAATACGCCGCTCTAATAAATGGGTAACATGCTAATTAACACCGCATGTGTTAACAGTCCAGTTAGCACTTTGCTGAAGGTTGGGGCGTGACTTGGAACGCAAAATGGCTAACAATAAACGGGAATGGAGAACATATTGAACAATCCCTTGATGCGTTCGTTATCGTTGTTTTTTTTAGCTCTTTTGTTTAGGCCACATTAAACACAGGTTTAACTTCGAACTGGTTAACGCTAGAGCGAAAAGAGGCATACTATTGGATTCGTGAGAACATTTGCTATTAAAATGAGGTGTCGTGTCGCACGCTATGCTTTCTAGTTACAAAATTTGTGTCTGATTCAAGATGACAGAATTTAAGATAGTATGGTCGCCGTCACGTACCCCCTTATCATGGACTTTCCTCTCGACTTCATATATATCCACCATGTTGTTATTGACTTATTATCATTAACACGCAATTTAGAAGGCGTCGTATTGTAAGAGACTTGTGCACAACGGAAACATAAACAATTAATATACCTGTAACATTTTACCACCTGCACATATCTTAAAACTAACGTCACCATTGTTTTTCTGATTAAATTCTAGTCCAAAATCATTTATCACATTACCCTATTACTATTTTAAAAACTTGGCCTGAATTCAAGATGGCGGATTTCAAGATGGTGGATTTCAAGATGGTGGATTTCAAGATGGCCGCCGTCAAGGTCCACCCTACCATACGACTTCCTCCTAGGTCTAGTATGTACCCACGTTGTTCTTATTCACTTTTTCTCATTAACACGCAGTTTACAAGGGGTGGTAATGCATTTATTATTGTGCACTTGCCGACAGTGGTGAACGACATTTCAACATGCCATTTCGGGTATTTCCAGTTCAAAAGAGCAGCTGATTTTTTGTATATGGTCTTTCTGTGGGACTTGCTTCCTCTGCGTGAAATTTTACAGTAGGTTTTGATATGAGCTCATTGTTACTTCCCTTCTGAGGTTTTTTCAGAATTTTTGCTCAGGCACACCAGGCAAATGCAGGGTTGGCACCTTCAAAATAGGCCGTAGCCGACATCTTCCCGAATATTTTTCCCTCCTCTATCCCGACCTGAGCCTTAGGTGCCTAAAGAAATCAATAAAATTCAACAGCACATTATGGGCATAGAACTATTTAAATTTTAAATAGACAGATATATTTTTTCTACACGAATATAACCACTTTATTAAGAATAGGCCTAAATGAAAACTATCCATTATTTCTGAATGTAAGAATACTTATTTTTATGTATATTTTTCTTTATAACTATGGGACAGTTTTATAAGTATGGATCTAACACGATAAAATACCTTCATATAATGGACATTTCCGTTTTCTCCGTCCTTATATATTTTACAGTTTGTTTGTGTACATCGGATTAAATAACAAATATTTTTTAAAAAAATTTCAGCGCTACGGTTTTCCGTTACGTAGAAATATAGCATGAAATACTGAGAATTCAATCTCCTACGTCATACAACGAAAATCATCCTCTGATTGGTTTGACGTAATCAATCCGTTGTATTTCCGTTGCTACATGCTTCTCCCTATGTTACGTTCCTTATTCAGAAGTTTGAAGACAAAAAAAATAAAAAAGAGAAAGAACATTTACTTCATCACTTAACGAAATAATTAATGTACAAATCTGCAGAACACAAACATGTTTTTAATAACAGAAATTGCTCGAAACATAGACAGGGGGCAGTCCTAACTTGCAATGTTCTTCTTATCGCTCGTTCGTGCAACTGTTGATATCTTGTAAATTTAGCTCAGTTGGTGCCGATCCAGGTGGTCGTGCGGGCTAGTGCGGTAGTCTAGCTACTCCAGGATCGCGGGTTCGAATCCCGCCTCGGACATGGATGTGATTTTAACTGTGTTGTCCGTAAGTAGGTTAAGAAGGATAAACGAAAAATAAATGGTACAAATCGTACAAATAAACGCAATGTACTATGAAAGTTAAATTAACGAATTTGAAAAAAAGTTGGTTAGCGCATGCAACTTTTTATACTTTCACCTAAGGCTGTTCGAATCCTATCAATGGCCGTGTTTTATTTTACTTCACGAAACGCAAGAGTAAATTCAATGTGAAAGTTTCAATTTACGTTTTTGTTTCTAACATGCTGTTATTTTTATTTTATACAATGACATATTAAAACTATTCAATATATTCACGCCCTACAAGTAAGTGTACTTTTAAGTTCTTGAAAAATACTTCACTAGCATTCATTAAAAAAAATATACGATTGTCGGATGTAAAAACCCACATTTTTTACAGAAGAAAGAGGTAATTCTTTTTAAATACAAGAGTTCTAAAGATAATTATTAGAAGATATCTTATGATTTAATCATGAAAATGAAAAAAAAAAGAGCTGATATAAATTAGTGTTGAAGCTACCAAACTATATCAATATCTTAAAAAGTATTGAAAGTAAAAATCAATTTTAAATAAATAAAACGAACTAAATGACTTGTTAAGGCATACAGAAACGTTATTCACCAGTTATACTTTTTCTTTCGATCCATTTTTGCGATCTCTTTTTAACAATACTAACAAATCAAATACCATTTTTATGTCAATGACAAGCAGTCGGAAGACTGATTACGTCATAACATGTCTGCGCCCGATTAAGCTCAAGGCTGAGACTCGTTTGAAGCAAGTCTTTATAACTCTTGATAGATTCATCACAGAAATAAAGAGAAAATGTTTTCCTTAGTCTGCTTTAATCACAGGGATGCCCTTAGCAAAAATAATTGAAGCCTGACGTCACAACTTGTTCCGCCATCTTGGTCACCGTAGGTTGTAATTCGCTGAGATGAATAGTGACACTCACACTCCCGATGCCGTTTAAGTCCAATTTCAGCCCTCATCGGCATGGGAGGTGATGAGGAGTGAAAAATAAAATGTCCAAAATGACATCGATTGAATTCATTCCTTTTCCTGCCTAACAGAAGATTGGGATAAACAAATACCCGAGCAACGCCGGGTAATGAGCTAGTCCTTGATAAATCAGGAAGGATGCATTCAATGAAAATTTCGTTTCCAACATCATGGTGGATATCAATTGTAAATCAACAGAAACAGCTATCTATGATTTCATGGAGACAGTACGCGAAAATTTGGATAAGAAAAATAAATGTATAGGTGTTTTTCTTGATCTCTCTAAAGCATTTGATTTAGTACCACATACAGAATTACTCTCAAAACTACAGAACTATGGAATAAGAGGGATCGTCTATAATTGGTTTTGCACCTACTTACTAAACCGTAAGCAAACAGTGGAAATAACACATTATAACAAGGAAAATAACAAAATCTCTCAGCACTTATCGGAAAGGCGATCAATTTCCTGCGGAGTACCGCAAGGTTCAGTCTTAGGACCACTTTTATTCCTGATATATATTAACGATCTCCCCTATATGATTCATCCAACTAAAACCACACTGTACGCGGACGACACAAATATAATATTGAAAGCTAATAATCATGAAATAATCAAAGACAACTTGAATGAGACTATGTCAAAACTGACTAACTGGGTCAGAGTAAAGAGACTAAAAGTTAATGGTGAAAAGACACAAATAATAAATTTCCACCACTCGCGTAACAAACACGCGCAACCAACAATGATTAGAATTGCAAACGAGGCAATAGAATTCGTAAAATCAACTAAGTTTTTGGGTCTATGGATACAAGAAAACCTATCCTGGGATAAGCACATATCAGAACTTAGCAAAAAACTAAACCGTGTTCAGTATGCAATTCTGGTTCTTAGAAATGTACTCAACGGGTCTACCTTAAGAATGATCTACTTCAGTTTATTTCAGCCGCACCTAATGTACGGCATTATATTTTGGGGCAATGCAAGCAAAGCCAATATCATATTTAAAATACAAAAGCGAGTTATTAGAATCATGACACGTGCTAAACCTAGAGAACATTGCAGGCCAATCTTTAAAAAGCTCTGTATACTTCCACTACCTTGTCAGTACATACTTAACATACTTGTATTTGTTAAGAAACACCTAGAAGTTACGCTTAATTTTGTAGGGGACCAACACAGTTACTCCACTAGAAATAAATACAATTTCTCCTTAGTGGAACATCGTACTGTCTTGTATGAAAAGGGATGCAAATATACTGGTATTGTTTTATATAATAAACTTCCTAGCTATATAAAGGCTCGAAACGCTCTTAATCAATTCAGAAAAGAACTACAGTCATTTCTACTATATCATTGTTTTTACTCCATAAAGGAGTACATGGAGTGTTAAGTATTTTTTTTTTTTTTGAAACGTTGAATTATAAAGATATATGCAAAAAAAAAATACTGAAATTGTAACTATTGCAATGTATTAATTAGTAACAGAAGTGTTATACACTACAATTCCTGTATATATTATGTAATTATTCATTTATTTTAAATATTTTCTACATTCTTTTTATGTCTTGTAGCATCCTAGTTTCTATTATATTTTTTCGTTCATCTATGTATAATTATCTGTTATAATTACTGACATGTTCTATACCATTGTACATAATTGTATGCTTATGGTCAACAGAATGAAATAAAAATCTAATCTAATCTATCGTTGTTACTTGAAAGCCTCGGTAGATCAACTTCTTAAACTAACATAACTAATAGTTTGATGTGCCTAGACTTTAAAACTCACACCGTTTATTATTTACATTCAGTTGTGTCGAGTTTCTTAGTTTCAATCTGAGGAAGGCTCTGCAAGATAGCTGAAACTGTTACAACATAGTGTTCGTTGCATTAAGTATATAACCATGTCAGCTTATTTTAATAAATAACTTAATGAATACAGAGCTTGATTGTAATTATACCCATATTGGTTCTAGGTAGACATACCACTTTAACTCAATCTAAGATATAATAATCTAATTGTATGCAGTTGATTGTATAGAGTTATTAGATTTCTTACAGATAGTCTTACAAGGAACAATCATACTGATAGGACATCTGACTGCTACGGTCGCGGCCAAAATTTTACTTGAAAGAAATTTTCTTTCTCATTAGAGATTTTCGAAGGATTGTTATTACCACAGTCTTACTTGAATGAATAATCTGTTATTTTCGTCCTTATCGAGTACGTAAATTTTAAGGAAAGGACGGGGACCACTAAAGTAGGATCAGAACTATGCTCGTGATTGGGTTCGAGGCAGAGTGCTTATGCAGAGAGTCGAGGTATAATGGTGAACGATGCTTAATACAAATCCTGTTGAATACATGTCGCAAATACTGCTTATCCAAGTCATCTTGGCATTGGTTTCTTTCTTTCCGACCTTCAGAAAATAGAACCAAAGTGATAGTTTTCCCTACCTTTCGGGTCATGAGGAGACCAACGGTGTATTGTTCATCTTTACTGAGATCTACAGGGTACGGTAGGAGAAACCTAAGAGAATGAAGAAGAGCTGCCCGTTTTAGAGCCAAACTCATAGTTTTCCCTAGCCTTTCAGATCATAAGATATCCAACGGTGTATGGCTCATCTCATCAGACTTGTTATTAACATCAATGGGGTACATATGGAGAATATTAAACGAATGATAAGGACCTGCCAGTTTAAGAGTCAGTCATAATTTTCCACACCTTTCAGTTAATTTAGTCTAAAAGATGCAAATTTTATATATTTCAAGATTAGTGAAATAGGTTAGGTAAATTTAATGTAGTTCTACAGTTATTTCAATGTAATTTACGTAGGCCTACTATATATTTTGGTATATAGTTAGGTTAGAGATACGCTAGATTATAACGAGTCATTATGATATCAGAGGGAGTACCTAAAGTCCATCAAGTCCAACGATCCAAAAGAGGGGTGCTTTTGCAACATTCTTTGCACAGTACATTTACAATCACCTGTATTATGTTCAACCTACATTCTACAATGATGCAAATTGAAAAAAATATTTTAGCTTGGTTCGAGACTTTCTTTTCTTAACCTCTTACTAATGATTTCGTTAAAATGTTACAGTGACATAACCGATAACGCTTCTTTATGGGGTTGGACTTTACATACTTCCCCGAATCGTTCATTTAATTACATTAATGTGAGGTTACTTTATAGCAGCGTAGTTCTAAGATTAACTAAGTATAAATTACTTACCTTATGTTTCATTTTGGTGTGTGCTAGGATAGGTTAGATTAGATGAGGTGTTACGGTATTCAGGGGAGTATTAAAAAAGCCCATCCTAGTTTTATATTAGTTCAAATTAACTGTTCGATTTCGTGAATAATGCTCGATGCATGATATAGGAAAGCCTAAATAGATTTTGCACATTATTTTCTGATGAAACAATATTCACCACGAAATAGGAACTTCCTAGCTATTAAACTATAAAAACTATTAAAATTTAAAGTGAAATATGTACAAGCTATACATCCAAACTAGACAGACGGTTTTGTCTTGAAGTAGACTGGGATCTAAAATATCTGTTGTTTACCAACACTAGGGAATCGATTTTGTTAATTGCTTAAAAAAGTAAACGCTAAAGCATTAATTCAGTTACTAAAGTACACTGATTACAGAAATAAATTATAGTCAGAAGATAAATTGCCTCAACATACGCAAATATTTCATTTCTTTGAAAGTTGATAACTTCGTTTTCTTATCACTCCTACTGATGAATCTACGCGAAACATACACCACGACAGTTGTATTTGGTTAGAATCGAACTTATAAAAAAGTGACTCCGGGCATATTGAACTGAAGGTGAAGATAAGCGGGCCATAGAAACATGTTTGCGATAGAAAGAAGTACAATACAATACAATCAAAAGATCAAGGCAAATAATTCAAAACTAAAAATAGCAATTAAAGACTTTTACGGGCAAGAATGAGATTAAATATTATCTCAAATGCCATATAAACAAGAAAAGGAAAAAAATATTTGTTTACATAGATCAACTTACAAAAAGTATTTAAAATATTATAATTTAATATGGAAGTGGGGGACAAATATGGCGGATAATACCGGTTGCCATGAACTACCAAGCATTTTCATTTGTTTCTTGGCTTCAATCTTGTATTACAGTAGAGATTGCTTATACCGTATCCTTCTTATTTATAACATCCTTGGCTTTAATAGAAGAATTTTTTATTGCAATATAAAAATACTACCTGAAATATCCATTCTAATCAAAGATTTATGTTTTCTTTTATATTTCTAGCAGATATAAACTACACGAAAGAACGTCTTACATGATGAAACATTTTTCACGGAATAATATTAAATGATCATTTATTTGTGAAACGATACATTACTTCCTTTCTTATATTTCTTAGTACAACCGTGAGCTGCACAGGAGATTGGCATTTTCTTCTCAAATATAAACGAATCAACTAAGATAATACCAAAGAGCGAAACACAGTAGCCATATGATAGCAACTCATAATACGTGTTGTTGCCAAACAAACATTCTCTCGCTCAACTTTCAAGTGGCGCCGCGTCATCTGCTCTAGGGGTAACTTGGGTTCACACTACCCATTCACCTCCACTAATACGATACTGGATTGCGCGGGGACATTGAAAAACCTGTTAAGTTCCTGAAACCACACTAAAGAGGTCTCTGTGAAATGAGAGCTCCCCATATACATCGAGAGCTCCCAAATAATCGACTAATATTGTCAGGACTAGAGACAGAAATAGCTTATAGATTTAACATAAGTCTTGAATAATTTTAGCATTTACTTCACATCGTAATGTTAGTTGTTTTTATCGACCCGTAGGCACAATAATAGACGAACAAAGAATAATGCAAATACATTAGCTTCTGCAGGTGAAATATCTTATATTTAGTAAATTCATGAAATGCATAGGAAAAGAAGTAAAAAGTCCTTCCTGTTGAACCCGCATTAATATACAATGCTTAGTTTTAGTTGTGTAATATAGTTCATCCCAATTTCAATTCATGTAATACTTCTTTTACAAATTCCTCACCAATGCAATCTTTGTTATACACTATTTTCGGATCACCTCCATTGTAATAACTTCACTGTTCTTGTGGTCTTATTTCTTTCACGTAGTGTAACCGAACCTAACCTAATCTCAGTTAATGTAACGCATTGAATCAGAAACCACAAGGTGGTAAAAATATGAATCACACAAAAAAAAAGGATAAAAGCACAAGGAGCACGAAGTGATTACAATGGAGCACACCCCTATTTTATTTCATTTGGACTTTATACACTTGGTCAGCTTGTTCAGTCATATTCTTAGAGCAGAGTACTTGACTTTAATGTGCTATACATAACATAGTCTAGGATCTCCACTTTGTTACTTATTCACATGTGCTGGGATTACGTTATTAACGAATTACATAAAGTAACCTAAACTTACCGTGAAAAAAATACATATTAATGTGTACACGGTTGACAGTTCCCATTCGCTGTTCCGATCTGTGATAAGTAAAGCCCGGATTTTTATGTAGCATAAAGTACCGAAATATGTACATAAAAATGTAACGAAAATTGTCAAAATATATAATGAAATATGTAGTATCAATAAAATATGTAACATATAGGTACATATGGATTATTTCCAATATTCTATAATATTGAAGAAAAATTTGCAAAACTTTTGCTCATTACAAATGTACGTAAGGTGATTTCGAAGTTCTGTACTTTTAATTACAAAAATAGCTCTCAGATTATTTAAAAATACATATTTGAACAATAAATTGCACGTAAACAATAGAAAGAGAAATATAAATTAAAAATATTGGAAAAGATCACAAGAGTTGCTTAGTAAATTAATTATATTTCATACAGGAACTATTCTTATGTTAACTTTACATATTTCGATGAAGGAAGAGGTGCGTAAATAAAAATTATTAATCCAAAATGTTGTTAACTATTAGCTAAATATTGAAGGATTATATAAATAAGTACATGAAAATGAGTAACTACTATGACGCAATATTCTGCATACGTAACTTCTAGTTAACGTAGTAGTCTCAAATATGATACTTAAAGACGAGAAAATTTAAATTACAAAGAAATGGTATACATTTATCCAATGAAGTTATCCAATCGCTGAAAGGATTTTTAGGTGTTCCCATGATCTAATACACACCAAAATTTAATCCACCTATTTCAAAGCATACTCTAGCTCTAGCATACTCCCCCTCCCCCCTTTACACAAAAGCTTCAAAAGTTTCGTTTTTCTACCCAGACCAAAACCACTGAAAATCTTAATTTAAAACAATTGAAAAGCTCACATATAATTGAAAAATAATACACTTACATAGTCTGGTTCACTTTCCTACACTTCGAAATATCAGGTCGGCTTCTATATAGGCTCTACAAGCAGTGTAAATGCTGCTCTAAAAATGAATGTCGCACTAACACCCACTTAGAATATAAACAAACTTCATTTCTCTGCTGTTTATTTAATACGCTACATGTCACACACGATCTCACCACTATTTCATACAAAAATTTTGATATTTTAGAAAGTATTCTAAATTAGATTTTCAGTTGTGTATTAAAAACATGCATCCCACATTTCAAATAATTTGTTTTTCCTTCAGTTTCAAGAAAACACCACCGCAGAACAGGAACTCACTTTGAAAAACAGCGCACTACAATATACTTTCCATGTTTTCACAGGTCATGGAAAGACGCCTGTCGGACAAAATGTTTTTGTACGCTGAAAATGATCTTTCCACATCACATGAAGTTACAGGGGCGTATTTCAGAAGCGGTACATGCTCTGGGGAAATATCTCCAGATATCTCTACTTCTTCACCACTAAGTACCTCCTTCACAATTCCAAAGAGGGCACATCCAGGATTTATTTCTAACACTTTCTTCAATTTTTTTAATACTTTGGCACTGATCTCCCCTCCTGGATTAGCGATTTTTTTCTTTGGCATCTTCAATAACATCCAGAGAGTTCTGCAGGGAAAGTCCAGAAGTTTCCAGTTCCTTGATACTTCCAGAAAGAAAACCAAAGTTGCTTGCAATGTATGCAATTGAGGAGGCAATTTTGGGGTCAGTGAAGGCAACCTGAGCTTCACGCACCGAAATAGCTGTCTCGGGAGGAAACATATCAACGACAGTCTTTACTTGCGTAAAATACTTGCTGTAAAAAACTACAACCTCAATCCACGTACCCCACCGTGAAATAACTGGTTCAGGAGGTAAAGGAACATCCGGCAAATGTTCCCTGTAACAATTAACACGATTTGGAGCTTTCACAAACACTTTTTTTGTGCTTGAGATAAGTCTATTCACAAGGGGGAAATCGCTTCTTATTTCCTCGGCCACACGTTGAAGTCCGTGAGCAAGACATGTGAAATGAACTAAATTAGGAAAAAACACTTTCAATGAACTTGCCGCTTTTAGCATATATGCTGCCGCATCTGAATACAAAACTAACACCTTTTCCTCTCTTATTCCCTGAGGCCAAAGCACTTTAAGTCCACTATTTACGAATCTAGCAATGTTTTGATGGTCTGTACGTTCTAATGGTCTCGAACATATCAGAAAAAACTTTGATGGAGTTGTAACATCTAGTTTCCCTACAATTAAATTAGCTATATAGCGCCCTAATGCGTCCGTAGTTTCATCTACGGCCACCCATATAAAGGATTCTCCTATTTCACACCTAACTTTCTCTATGCTTTCTTCGTAGCAAACATTAAGATAGTTCTTGCGCAATGTCGATTCATCTGGAATTTGTCGTTTACAATACTTTCCCAAGAACGACCGGTATTCATCCACCTGAAGCTTGTTCCAAGGAATATTAGCAGCCACCATTGCACTACACATGTCCTTGAAAAATGCATTGTTCGCGGGTCTTTGTTTATTAATCTGCGTGAAAAGCACTTGCTTGTTTCTTGATCTCTTTTGTTTATTCCGAAAGTGGAGAGCACTTCGCGCATGTTGTTCCAATTGCGATTTCATGGAACATCCAACTTTTTTGTCACACGCTGTACACACAACAATTTTTCCATCAGTCGTGAATGCATCATCCACAGCGATCCATGATTTTAGTTTTATCCCCAAGGTCGATGCAACCGGAGCCATGTTGTCAAAATATCATTTCACCAAGAGAAAAAATGTAATTCTCGAAAGAGCGGTTAGCAATAGCACGCGTGATCTTTACTTCCAAACAACGCAGTGGTAAATAATGAATTACCAAGAAATAGTTTCAAGAAGACTGAAATAAATACAAAGAGTCGGGAATTCCATGGTTCAAACCCCTAGGGGAAGCTTTCATTGAAATGTCACTTGATTTTCCAAGCATTTCCTCCTTCCCAAAAATAGCATGAACTCGAGGGCAGAGACACTATCTGACCTAATTTCTCTTTTCCAGTTTTAGAACGTTGTAAAATCTGGACATCGAAGAAAATTTTGCAGAAAAAAGTTGCTAGAGGAAATCCATTAAAATATGTAAGAAATATGTAACATGGCCTGAAATATGTAAAATGAAATTTATTCATAATGGTCCTGACCACTTGATTCATGCATATTTGCTAGTTTTTTGTGTCTACATACATCCAGTTACAATATGTAATTACATACAAATCCGGGTTCTCGTGATAAGCGATGCCATAGAGCCGAATCACCGGTACTTGGAACAGTGAACTGAAATTTGAAAACCACTAACCTTAACATGAAAGAGAAGTCGGTAAACAAATAATACACAATCATTAATAATTTAAATCGTAGGCAAGAAGTTAAAACGTAGCGCTATCTAACTTGACCCTAATATAATAGTAAATTTTGGCGAAATGAACAATGTTTTGGATGAACTTTAGATGCTCCCCTGGAAGAGGAATCAGTCCTCGTTAATATTAATTTTATATGAGATTACAATCGAATTCAATCATTCAACCTAACTTAACTTCAGCTAACCTAACCTAACTTTCACGTTTTTGATAGATCTGGGGGAGTATCAGCCAATTTTTAAAATATCAATAAATATATACCAAGAAGCTTTGGCTCAATGGTAGAGCGTTGGCTTAGCATTCTGGAGGTCATGGGTAGATTCTCAGCGGTCGACCATCCTGACTGAAGATTTTCCAGGGTTTTCCCTTAGTCATATCAGACAAATTTAGAGATGGTACTTCAACTTTGGCCTTGGTCGGTGCCTTCTCACATCATTTCCCCCTCCTTTTCTCGACCTGAGCCTTATATGCCTAAAGACCAAACACAGTACAAATAAGAACAATAGACATCCATTGGATCCATTTTGTGTCTATAGGACGTCCAAAGTAGACTAGAAGGTTACGTCCAGTGGATATCCATATGTGGTATGATTATGAATAAGTGCGGATTTTGATGGATGTCCATTGGAGGTTCCATAACACGTACATCGAATGGATTGTCCCATTTTATGTATATGCAGGCGCGGATAGCCCCTCCTTGACGTTCAGATATACACTAGACAAAATGGCCTTCAATCCTGCTTTACACTGGATAAAATGACACAACTATGGCTTTATCCCTCCCTTG
>JAGDQP010049771.1:0-14414 GCA_022664845.1 Lepisma saccharinum | reverse complement strand
TGGGACGGTTCACCAGCTATTCATTGATTTTAAGAAAGCATATGATTCTATCAAAAGGGAAAAGTTAAACAGGATCCTGATACGATTTCGAATTCCGAAAAAATTGGTTCAACTAGTGAAGATGTGTCTCAGTGACCCCATAAGGAGAGTACGGATAGGTAATAATATGTCAGATAGTTTCAAGATTCGCAACGGATTGAAACAAGGCGATGCCTTGTCCCCACTACTGTTTAACTTTGCGTTAGAATATGCGATTTTAAAAATTAAAGGGGACAAAAAGGGACTATCATTGAATGGTTTGAATCAACTGTTTGTATACGCGGATGATGTAGATTTAATAGGGGACGATATAGATGCACTACAAAGTAATACCGATGTCTTAGTAGAAGCGTGCGTTGAGATAGGTCTACAGGTAAACATAGATAAAACAAAATACATGATAACAAGCCGAAACACAGGGAATGAAGGAGAAAAAACATAAGAATTAGGGATGAGCTCTTAGAGAAAGTAAACAAATTTAAATACTTGGGAGCATACGTAACAAGCAAAAATGATGTCACGGAAGAAATAAACAGTCGTTTAGTATCGGGGAATGCATGTTTCTATTCAGTCCAAACACTTCTAACATCGCGATTAATATCAAGGAAATTGAAATTGAAAATATACAGAACGGTTATTCTGCCGGTAATACTTTACGGTTGCGAAAGTTGGAGTACGACCCTAGCAGATGAACATAAATTACGTGTATTTGAAAATAAGGTCTTGAGAAAAATATACGGGCCGAAACGGGACGAGATGACTGGAGAGTGGAGGAGACTTCATAATGAAGAACTCCACGGACTGTACGATTCACCAGGTGTTGTAAAAATAATGAAATCGCAACGACTAAGGTGGGCAGGTCATGTAGCTCGGATGGGAGAAAACGAAGATTATATTCTATCCTGGTTGGAAGGTCGGATGGAAGAAGGCCATTGGGAAGACCGAAAACATCGTTGGGAGGATAATATTAGAAGAGATCTTCGAGAAGTAGGTGTTCGTGATTAAAACTGGCTTGATATTGCCCAGGATAGAATTCAATGGCGAACGTTTGTTACTGTGGCGATGAACTTGCGAGTTCCATAAGCCATAGAGTTAGTTAGTTAAATGTAAAAAGCTCATGTTGAGTCGGATGGAGGTGATTCAGCGATAATCTCAACTAGACATTTTCGCCAATTGCAAGATCTGATCAATGAGTAACGCCTTTTGGTTAATTAATAGCTTCTGTAATTTTTATTGATTTGAAATTAAATTTATGCAATGTGTAATACTATATGATGTCCAAAAACGAACGAACATATTTCAGTCTTCCTCAAGCCTAGTATTGTTCATAATCATATTTAAGTTCAGTACACACAATTCGAATAAAAGTAATTAGCATATTGATGTCGCTCCATTGGGCATGTTTTGTCCCTGTAGTAAAAAGCAAGCACCTGATTGCCTTTTTATATAATTAGATTTTTTTTAAAGATAGTTTGCTATCAATCTGGTTGTGGGTAAAATATCAAGGAAATACAACTTTCTCCATTCATATGTTCACCACACCACTCTAATGTAACGTTTGTGAAGTTAGCCCCCTACCCAAACCAATTAAGGGGGAAATTATCCAAATCCTTAGGGAGGATTAGGGAGTACAATATTTTCGTTAGGGAGTGAAGGATAACTTAGTGACGGCGCCAGCAAAAGAAGTGTGAACTTACTCCCCAAGGTACCCCAATTAATCAAATTTTGTGTCGGCGTTACCTGCAATGGATTTCAATAATGGGACCTCTTTGTTGAAAATAATTGCCATATGACTCTCATAACCTTACGGCATGTGTCACTCATATCTAAAAAAAACCTAAAGAAAAGCCACCTCATATTCTGAAACTTCCGTATTCCTTCAACAAAAGTCTGGTAAATAGCCCAGCTTAGTATTTGTAAAATCATAAATCCATCAGCGCCGAGTTTCGTCGCCAAAAACCTGTTTGTGTAGCAGCCTTTACCCTGACAGAGGGTTGAGAATGAAACAAGGTTACAGGAAACTAGAAAGGGAAGGTACTTCTTTCACTGTGATTCGTATTATTGCGCGTGAAAGTGGTGTGCGGGGAGGGGTGAGGAAGAGGAGGAGTTTGAGCGAGCAGACGAGGCTCGTAGAATCTTTATTTTTGTAGAAGAAAATATTGTTTTTATATTTGAAATTGTAGAATATTCTTAAGGAACTACTGACATTTAATTTATCAGTTATGTTCAGAAAGGTGTATATATTTTAACCTGCTTTTTAGAATTTTGATAACGTAAATAGAAATTTTTTAATTCGTCATTAAATCACGTAGGTATAACATTTTGTATATTATCACAACTTTAACAATCGTTGAAATCAAAATAAAGAAACTCTTCCAAAAAATAAAGAACAAAAATGTAAGGGATTTCGTTGTTCTCCAAATTAAAGCAATAATCACTAAAATATTCCAACTAGCAAGAAAGTTATGGGCATCTCAAAATAACATTAGGTTAAATGGGAGCTGATCAAGGTGATAAATACTCTTAAGGCAAAGTTCATGTTGCGAAGTGTGGCAACATAGTTCCACAGGTGGCAAGAGGGTGCGAAATTTTTTCAACGACAGCAGCGCCTCAAAAGGAAGACTAGATGTCAAGACATATTGGCACTACTATACCCCCCATTAAGAAGTAACTTATCTCAATCGTTTAGATTGTTAGGAAGGTATAGGCAGTCAATTATTTTCTTTAGAGAGCAATCTAGAATCTGGCGATGGCGCCAGCAAATATGGGGGCAAGCATAACACAGACCCATAACTATTCAATTCCAAATGAACATTATCTCAAATTATTTGGGAGTTATTAGGGAGGAATATAGAGTACATTATTTTTAATGTTGCGGACGAGACAAGATTTAATGGTGTAGACCATCCCCACCATATTGGTACGCACTTTCCATTGATTTATATGGAAATTGTTTTACTCGTCTTATATCTCTCAGGAGCGTTCCGTTTTCGCCTAGTTTCTTGTCATATTATCTTAGACTCGTGCTATTTTGTAGAAATACAATATTTTACATATGAACAGTGTAATTTCCCCTTGAGATATTCTGATTTATATAACAAACTATTAATAATATATTATACTTATATATTTGAAAAAATTCACAAACCGAAAGTATACAACCCTAATAGCATTCAATATCATATGGATATCCAAGAGTTGTCCCGCCGGGATATTTGCGACATCCATGCGACATTCCACGATATCCAGAGGACGTCCTAGAGGTGTTGATCAGATGGCCGAATGTCCGCTTCATTGAACATCCCGCAGGACCTCGATGGAATGTTCGTGAAACGTCATGTGGCTATCGTGGTGGGACGTCCGGTGGATATTATAGGATGTCACATGGATATCACAAATCGCCCAGCTGGACATCCCCAAGGAAAAGTGGGGTCAGCCTTTGTCCTTCCTTATATTACTCAACGAAAATGTAAAGGTCCTTTATGGTGCTGGGATGTCCTGGATCTGAGTGACGGGCTTTCACCGTCTCCGTGTTAGTCATTTTCAAGAGTCATAGTTGGATGTTGTTGAATCACAGCATCCAACTATGACTCCTGAAAATAACTAACACGGAGAAGGTCAAACCCAGGGCATCCCAGCACCATAAAGGACCTTTCCATTTTCGTTAAGTAATAAAAGAAAGGACAAAGGCTGTGCCAAACTCATCTCAGTCCCGTCTACAATAACATTATCCTCTATCCATCCACAAGAAGGTATTATTAATTGCAGAAAATAATCCTGCAATGAGTTTCGAAGTACGGTTCTTGCTGCTTGAGAGGCTGTTGGTCGTACGAAGTGTTGATCCAACGCCGCATCCCATCGGGAGTAGATCCGACTTCAATTTGTCAAATCTATGTACACTTAATTCTCTGATCATATTACAACGACAAGATAGTTTCTTGAATATAAACGTTCTTCATTATAATCATGTTAAATGCAGTCCTTCGAGCCTAATAGTTGATGATGAAAAAATCCGACGATGCATGTATGCATCCTATACGTTCGATACCTAGGTGTAAATCTGTTTATAGCAACAGCTCAAAAGATAAAAGACAGTCGCCGCTTAGTTCATAGTTACCGCCTGATAAAAGGATGTTTCAGAATTATAGATTAATGCTGCCGGTACATTATATGATTTATCATATCAATTAACTGGAAGATACAATAAATTGCCTTACGGCAATGATAAGATGGCATTATCAACGCTATGCTTTCAACCTTTTGAAGGTAACACGGACAATATTGAAAGTCATATGTCAAGATTCCAACTGCATTGTAAAGTGCACGAAGTAAAGGAGGATTAAAAAATCGGCATTACTTTTAAAATCTATTAGTAAGTCCAGTATTTGAACGTCTCCAAGATCAATTCAGCCCAAAATTATTGCACGAGATTCCGTACAACGAAATTGAATCCATGCTATTACAGTTGTATAGGTTAAAAAAATGTCAGGACTGAACGATTTAGGGCCATATTTATGAATCACTCCCAAGAGGTTGGTGGCTCCCAGGAGTATATAATTTCAATGCCCCTGGGTGCCACCCACTCTTGGGGGCTATTCATAAATATGGCCTTTAATTTCCATAGGCTAACACAGTAACCAGGTCAATCTTTACAATAGTATCTCAACGTAGGAAGTTCTATTTTCGAAAGCTTGAAAAAACTCGATTTAATCGAGTGTGCAATAAAAAGGCATCGTACCTGACTTACCTAACCTCCACGTACCCTTGCTCACTAATTTTATTAAATTTCCTAATGCGTGTATATGTATAAAAAGAGAAAAGTTATTTTTCTTTAAAAAAAAATACAAACAAAGCCGCACCAGGATTCGATTCCGGGTTCTCCGTATTAGCTTTTCGACATGCTGCCAATACGCCAAATTGGCAATTGGAATCAGCCGCTTGTCAGTCTTATTTACAATTATGGAGTAATATTTACTGTTTAAGGAGTAATGCGCCTGCGCGAGAATGGCCCCACCTTAATAGGGCTTGCTGTACTGAGATTATACAGAAGATTATATTATATTTCTGAATTCCGAAAACAATCAGCCAAGTGTAATTTTGGCACTTTTCGTAACGAAGCACTCACAGATCAACTGATTCATTAAATTTTAAACAATAATCTAAGGAAACGTTTGCTATCTAAGGATGAACTAGATTTTGAAACGGAGTGAGTATTTCCATACAATAGGAGTCCGTAGAAAAAAACAGCGATTTATTTGCATCACGTGTAGGAAATATTCAGATATAAACGTAATTGCACGTAAGGGATGAAGCAGCGGTAAATCGTATCGTAATGAAGCGCCGCTTAGGCAGATTGTAAACTGCAAGTTCTGTAATAAAAAACACCCACCCTGCATATGGAAAGACCTGGGCTCAATGTGGTATGACTAATTATTTTAAGGTCTGTTGTTGGAGAAATCGGAATATAAACAGGAACCAAAGTAGTTCTCCAGCTAAATTAGTGCACGTCTTAAAGAAAACACACCGAGTACTAGTCAAAATACTATCACGAATCGTATGAACATAGACGATATTTAGATAAATTGTGTTCAAGATATTTCATCTGAAGTCGCATCCCCAGCTGTTGCCATACCTCTTTGAGTGCAGAATTAGCTAATGGACACTATAGCAGATACCGGTTCAGGTGTCTATATTATAATATCAATACACTAAAACAATTTGGGTTACAACCGGAACCATATCAAATCACCTTGCATCTGAGAGATATACTAAATAATTACCCGATTGAGATTTCAGGTCAGATTATCCTTCCATGTGTGTACGACAATCAAATACATTACATACATTCGTCAGTAACCAACCAATACTTACCTTTCATTATTGTAGGACCTCCAAATGGATCAATTACTAGGCAATTGGCGTAAGCGTCTATTATGGAGAAATTCATATTATTCCTGGAATAAATATCAGAAGTGGGACGACTCATCTCAAAAGGTATTTTCAAAATATCACAAGCTGGAAACAAGGAATTTCAATGTGGAAAGTGAGAAACAGGATGAACATAGCAATATCAAGAAATTCGAAAATCTGATTTATCAGATGCAATTTCATTACAACAATTAACGACAAATCAACATAACCTAGAACAGCGCTTAGGAAGTAGAAAGAATATAGAGTTGCGTGTAGAAGATGCTAATGTTTTCAATACAGAAGAAGTGAAGAAAGTACCAGTTCCAAGCTTATGGGATCAAAAATCAAAGGAAGAGTTTACAAAGCAGCCATATGAGAGACTAATGAACACACAAACACAAAAGATAGCGAAAATTCAATAACACCTGAACAAAGTCATGAACAATCATTAGATAGAATTCTAATTGAATTAGGTTATGCAACATTTTTAACCATTCCTCAATTTAAGAAAACAAGCCTGTGTGGATGAGTTGGATGCTTAAAGGGTGTATAGATGCAATCGAAGAAGACGCAGCAAGAGCAATTACATATAAAGGTGGAATGCAATTGTGCATGTATGGATGGTAATTGTTATTCAGGAGGGAGAGTGAATGTTGTATATGAAAATGATGGTTAGAATATGAAATATGATTTACATTATCTTTGATATAGTTCAAATATATTTGTCTTAGTCCCAGCTACGGTCAGATGACTTTGGTGTAAATGAAAAAGAATGTATAATGTGTCATAAATTGTTTAATGTTCTAGAAATGATTTATCTAAAAAAAATGGAATTCATTAATTATATGCATTAAGCAGGCAATTAAACTGTTGTAATTTTCCATGTTTAAACTAAGTTCCTTTTTATATGAACTTACTGTATATTGTGTAATGTAATAGAGATACTACAACCTTACAGTATGGTGGGAGCAGTTAAGCTGCAGCATAATCAACTAGCCCTCATAGCTATAAATAGAAGTCTATATGTCGCGATTTGTATACTTTTGAGTTGCTGTATAATGTCATATATCTTACTAAAGCCCCTCGTATACGATTCAATAAACATAGAATCAAATTCTTGAACAAGCAGTTGGATGAGTGCGTACACGATCCAACTGGAATAATCAAAGGGTTGTATCCAAGTAGTGTTGAAAGTGCTTGGATGGTGCTCGTACACGTTTCGATAAGTTAATCGGAAGTGTGAAGGAGCCAAAAGCACATGAGTCGATTTGCTCTTTCTGCGTTGAAAGCGGGAACATGGAGTGAATGTTAAACATGATATGCGTCGCTTTTAATAAAATAATAACCTGATTAACGGCTGCGTTCCATAGTTGGTGATGCCTCGAACATAGACTTTTTATTGCTTTATTCAAAACTCTTTTCAATTCTTATAAGTTTTTCTTTATTTCCGGTTACACGCACTTCTATAAACATCTAACGACAACTAACAATCCAAAGTGAAAATGCATATTTTATTATTATTTCGTTACATACGCACTCCAGTTGATCAAGATAGCGCCATGTGGAGGCATACTAATCGTGACACTTCGTGTCGGAATAGATTTATTTGCGTTCATTACTACATGCTGATTGTAGAGATGCGGCATAATATTAATAGCATTGCGTCGTATTATGAATGACACATTATTTGCTACAAAAATCATGGCCACAATGTTGAATAGGTAAAGGCGGGTTAAAGAAGGCTAGATTTTTTATTATATGCGATGCATGGTTTAATGTGCTCGCTCACCAACGTGGAAGCAGCCAAGTAGTTCCAAGTACTTTTCGCTATTTCATACACAAATTAATGTGCTCGTTCACCAACGTGGAAGCAGCCAAGCAGTTCCAACTACTTTTCGCTATTTCATACACAAATTAATGTCCTCGCTCACCAACGTGGAAGCAGTCAAGTAGTTCCAAGTACTTTTCGCTATTTCACTCTTATTTAATACTTCCATGACTCGAAAGTTTGTTATATTTTAAGTTACAACACTTTCACATACGTTGGAAAAGATTACATTGTTTTGTGCCGTATAGTAAAGTGTACCCAGATACTTCTGTTTAGCAGCTTTGAACTTCCTACATACAGTAAATAAAAACTCGACCTTTCCTCATAAATTATGAGCAACTCAGTGGCACTTTAAATATTAATATCCTACTGCTTCTAAATACAATACAAACTTTATTAGGAATTATAATAAACCCTCTGTATCAATTTCTATTGCAATAGTGATTGTGCAAAAACTACAGAAGAAACATCAGGTACACTTTATTTCAGCAAGATGCGATGGAATTTCTTGTAGCGATACTTTATTTTATTTTATTTTATTTTGATTTTCTGATAATATCTTTATTGGCATCATAAAAACAAGGGCTTAAAAATTCCCTGCTCCGTGTTCACATTTTAATTTTTAGCATTCCGGAAGTACAGTTGTCACGTGTTCAAGTTACCAGCGATGTGATTGGTAGATCACTACGTTGAATTCAATAAAAATAGGACAGGTTCTAAATAGGACGAATTGGATGAGAACACATGAACTCAAGAGATTTCCTGTGTGGAGTCTCTGACTCGTGACGTCATTTTCATCCAATTGCTTGTTCAACTCTCTTGTTCAAGCGTTATTGAATCGTGTACGAGGGGCTTAACTCAGGAATATTGTAAAAATAACACATGTGGCGCAGATCTTATCAGCGAAGCCTAGGCAAATACCTCAACATTATTTATGCGTCTTCATTGAAACTTTATTGAAGTACAGAAGTAACGCTACGGCACTTATTACCATAGTAGAAATTGGTAGAATGTGATATTGGTATAACGAAATTGCTGTTGCCTCAAGAACCATTGTTATCAATATTTTAATTCTTCTCAATTAAAATATGGACCACTTTCAGAAATATCTGTAGTATAATTAGTTTAAGAGCTTGACATGTCAGAACTATAAGCTCTAGTAGTTTCATCATTATCCCCTCGTATCATAAATTGTACCGTATAAAATATGTATGATTTATCGCACGAAAAATCTCGTACTAGGGATCGTACAAGAAATTGTAACGTCTAAAGTTGCCTTAACATTGACAGGTGCAAGTGCACATTACAAAATCCCGAGTGAAATACAGTTGAAAAAATAATGTTTATGAAGCGGCTCTGCATTTTGGTATAATGCCTCCGTATTACACATAAAACATTCACGAACTATGTATCAAAATAAGAGAAGATAATTATGGCAGACCGAAATCTTAAGCGAACAAGTATAAATATTCAACTATAGGTTTGCATTTTTACTTTCAGTGCAACCGAAAAATATATGCTTCTTAAACAGAGAACACTTCAAGTACAAAAGAATGGATAACAAAACAGTACCAATTTTCAACGTGGCTGATTTAAAACAAAGTTCGTCCCATAGTACCATGGTAAGTTAACTTCTATAGTAAAAACAATCAGGAAATCACTGAAGCATAATGCGTAATATCGAGGGCTGAAAGTCAAATTTGTACTTACAGAGAATCGAAAGAGTTAGGAAAAATTTCCGTAGTGCAAGGCGGTATTATCTGAAGAAACATAGACATTTTAATGAAATTGATATATTTTAGTCTCATTAGCAAAAACGCAACCTAACCTGGCACGACAATGTTGAGGATATAAACAACCTTTAATCGAATAGGTTAGTACCAGATTGGCCTAATTTAATAACCCCATTAGTATCATATATAATAAGGATATAGGGCTCTCAAATTTAATCAGTTTATCAATAGTGTTTTTTGTTAAAATATGAAAAAGGTTGCTAAATCATAAAAGAACTCATGAACTAGGAGTACGTCACTAGAAGCATACATCGATTCACACAAGCAACGGTTTGTTGTTCTCAAAAGAAGTATTTTGATCTGGTGGAACGGATGTTAACTTTAGATTTTACTACCGACAACACAGATCAAAATGCTCTAAAAGTGGAACTCAGTTCCGCACAAAACAGTCGAAGGGCAAGGTCACAACTAAACCAAGCATCGGCTCTTGTAGCCACATAACACGGCTGACTACGGTAGGCCTGTATAAACAGCAAAGAGCTTTCTCTTTGTTAACGTATATAAAAGCAGCCGTCTCAATGGATCACTCTGTCACTCTATCTTTAGGTTTAATTCAATTCTCTTCTGGTGGTCTGTCATAGTGTTTATTGTAAACCACCATCTTTGCCTATTACCGGACGCATCACGATGTTGTTCCTCATAATGAAACTATGCGAAAAAATTCTATACTCTCGTCTTACAAAGTAATGGAGGTGAAATGTTCCAATACGTAATTGTTAAAAAAAATCAAAATCATTCTTGCACTGTTGAATAATCACGTTTGTTAAAAATAAAGTTAAAATATTTTCTGTAATATGTTAAATGTTTGATGGTTTCTGTAATGATTTGTAAAGATTGTTAAAAGCTTGTTTTGTAACTCAGTCATTCATTGATAATGAAAATACACCTTTATATTTGTTTTTGAAACCTGTTTATTAAAACTTGCTTGTTTCCCACGTACCAGGTACTACTATTGTACTATCGTTGGCTATGCAATTATGTACAAAACAATCTCATCACTTGGTAATTAACATATTCGTTCTTGTATAGTAATCAAGACTCCATAGCAACTTTATATATAAACATTATATTATATTGGTGTTATATTCCTTCACCAATAAACATTTTGTTGCGATGATATACATATAGGACTGATGGTGTTTACCAAAAAATCACATATATTCGTATAGAATACATAGCACTCATAATAGGCGGGACAGTGATATTCTGTGGTGACTACAAGGATTTGCAACTTTAACCAGGTGTGCTGGAAGGACATCTGTGAGGCACTTTCGCGCCCCTTCCAAGGGACGCGACCCACCTATTAACCACCCTCGCGGGTCTCCTCCCAGCTCTCATCTACCCTCACCTGGACACACAGGTATTCATAACAATCCTTGCAAATAAATGCAAATAAGGAAAACATGAGAATTCAATTGTAATATTGATTATTGTATTTTATTGCTAAAGGAATCTATTTCATATTGTACTGGCGATTGAACGAAGCAACAAATCTTTCATAATTTGGTGTTTGATGGAAAAGTTCAGAGAAGATAACAAACAAGGACAAGAGTACATCAACCAGGATCTCAGCGGACTTCGGTCACACGCGCGAGCAAATTTCTTCATAGAAACTAAGAAATCACGCGCTGCGGCCTTGCACAAACCAGTTATAACAACTTTGTGCAAGCCCGTACGCACGTATACCACACATGTTGCAAAACGTGAGCTATTGGTAAAAGAGAATTATTATATACTTCACACCCGGGCTTGGCTCTTCACTTCCAGTATAAGTGGCATCCAAGATACACTACCTGCAAGTCCGTGGGCTGTTACAGTTACATCGTTGCTTTGTTACATTATTACTTTGTTACACTGTTACATTGTTAAGGCTAAGTCCCATTGTACAATAAGTCGGTGGAAAGTTTACCTCCTTCCATCGGTAACAATTTCACAAGACGAGTCGGACTAGCGATTTGCCTACCCATCAGCAAGATTGCTACGAAGTTGAACTCGTTTAACTTTCTTGCCACCCTCCTTTACACGTCTCACCCCCATTTTCTCAGAATTCTAGTGTCCAGGCAGAAAAACTGTAATAAATCTTCCTCCCCCACGATCTTCCCAGTTCCAGATGTTGGCGCACCAAAGGAAAAGATTCAGCTAGACTCTTCTTTTTCTCCCCAGAGAACTACACAATTTCAATCTGTATTGTAAAAATATTAACTATTTTTGTATCATGTGCCATCATAATGTTTTAGTATTGCATTTTATAAGAAGGAAAGTGTATATTAGAAAGTAAGAAGAAATGGCATACAGTTACAGAAATATTGTTCTCAACAGTCCATATAAGCAAAAGATTCTTTTATTTTCATCTCGTGGTTATTTTGAGCGAACTCCTTGCCCAAATGATGATCTCAGTTTCACTTTGCCCGTCTGTCCTGACGCAGGTTGGCGCCTCAACCAAAGCAGGTAGAGAGATAGTTTGAATTCAGCCACCTCCATTTACCCGGTCGTTTCTAAACGATTTTATATAGCTTCACTCTTCTGTCAGCTTTGTTGTTGTTGTTCCAATCTAGTAACCCAATTTTAACCCGCTTCCACTGCGCAAATCGACTTGAAACTTTGATGTAGGCGTAAGTAATTGTAATGACAATACAAAATTTCGGAGAAATTCCCCCCATTCAACCCACACATCTCCAAGACATTAAAAATATATTTTAACTTAAATTTTAAACTACTTCTATTACACCAACCCACCGAAATTTTGAAAGCGAACATAGTTTTGATGACGATACATAATTTTGGAAAACTCACCCCTCACGCCCTACTAAAGTATGTCTTTACTGTGACTGTTATTATTATTAGAAATATAAACTACTTCTAATTATTAGAAATTAGAAGTAGTTACTAAGGAAAGCGTGTTTAGGTCGAATTATTAATAAAGAAACAGATTTCTACATGAATACAGAAAATGTGCATCTGTGAACCGAGAGGTACCAGTACGCACCTGTACGTATATGCAATTGCACACAATCGAATACTTTGCGTTTCAGAGGTAGCAGAATTCAAACTAAGTTTTCGTTTCTAATTTTACTGTACTATTCCAAAAATTATTAGCATCAAAGTAAAAATTGTTGCTTCGATTTAAAAAAAAAAATGAATTTTTTAATGGAAATGAGATGGAAGTGATACATCATGACTTGTGGTAATTAATATTCAGACGGTGGAATTTAAATATCTTAAATAGCTATTTTAAGGAATATGGAACTCAATTTCTTTGCATTCTAACATTGAACATGTTTAGAAATTTGAGGAAGAAACAAATGTTTTTACATTATCTTATATATAATTGGCAATATATGTATGCAAACATTCAGTGTATTTTCTATACAATGGAAAATGCACCCTTGAAGTCTCTCCTGACAAAACCTGGGGTTGTCAAAAATATCGATATTCCGAAATCAATATCGGTATTTTCGAATACTGAAAATTCGGTATCACCAATACCGAAATACCTAGTGTTGCCACGAGACGAGACAGATATATGGCTATAGAAAGCGAGACGAAACAGAGCTCTCGTAACGCAAAGAATACATCTTTTCGAGACGAGACACCCTCTGGACAAGATATTTACGAGACGAGACAGCCTAAATCTCGTCGGCAACACTAGACATGCCGAAAATATCGAAATATCGAACAGTGTCATTATACTGAACAATATAGGAATATTAAAATACCGAATTCTTCTGAAATTTAAAAAAAATGAGTACCAATAACTTATATAGAAGGAGTAGCATGGCAGAGCTAAAACACCGAACCACTATAGCTCAGTGGTAGAGCGTTGGTGTAGAATTCGAGAGGTCGTGGGTCCGATCCCAGTGGCCGACCATCCTGAGGTTTTCCAGTTTTTTTCCAGTCACACCAGACAAATGCCGGGTTGGCGCCTTCAATATAGGCCCTGGCCGACACCTTTCCGAATCCTTTACCCTCCCCTATTCCAACCTGAGCCTTGGATGCCTAAAGGCCATAAATAAAATTCAAAGGCAGAGCTGAAACTAGGTCAGCTTTGGTGATCCTGCCTGACTCGGATATAGGAGATCCGGTCTAAAACTTGACCTGGCCTGAGAACTTAATGAGCTCCAGTTTCGTATTTTTCGTGTTCTGGGGATAACACCTCCGTTCTCGGTCAACCCTCAAACGCGAGGAAATAATCTCTAGCCATTGTCCTCGGGTCACGAGAACTAAATCGGGTCACTAGGTCCCATGTATAGACCCGATCCAAAACTTGACGTCGTGTGCTATAAGAACATCATTCTATAGTGTTGATTGCAGAGCCAAAATATGTCAAACAACTCTCTGAACACTTAGAACCGATTAATTTGGAATTGAATATGAATTTTATTTATGGCCTGTAGACATCTAAGGCTCAGGCCGGGATAGGGGAGGGGAAAGGATTCGGGAAGGTGTCGTCCAGGACATATGTTGAAGGTGCCAGTCCGGTATTTGCGTGGTGTGACAGAAAAAAACTAAAAACTGCAGTCAGGATAGTCGGCCGCTGGGATAAAACCCAAGACCTTCCGAATGCTACGCCAACACTCTGCCAATGAGCTGCGGCGGCTTGGTATCATAATAACTAAATCCGGATATTGTGTCTGTGCATGTGCGACCGAAATCGCACGAATCCATTTTACGGGATATCCGAAACATCGAAGATCCGGGTTTCAGATCTTCGGGTCCGGGTTTCAGGTATCCGGATCGGAGTTTCGGATCTTTAGACTATTATTCAAGTGTCGGATCTTCGAATCCGGATCCGAGTGTCAGATATCCACCATAAAATTCATTTTACCTTTTACCCGCAGTCACAT
>JAGDQP010049770.1:0-12599 GCA_022664845.1 Lepisma saccharinum | reverse complement strand
TAATAATAATAATAATAATAATAATAATAATAACAACAACAACAATCGCAGCACAACAGCTGCACAAAGTCTGCAAAATCTCAGGCCTAAACAGACACTAAATACTGTCCCCAACTTCATATTTGGGGAACGAACCCAATACTAACATGTTTTATTTGAAATAATTCAAATATATACATTTAAAATTAAGGACCGCATTCGAAAGATTCCCAACACAGGGAACAAGTTATTATACTTAATAAAGAATGCGCCTCATCAAAAAGGATGCAAATATGCACATATACCCACTAGAGGTAGTGCTTCGCCACATAAATAAGACCCACACAAAGGAACGTTCTGTGATGGCTACGAGAGTTCGGACTTCAAGCCTCGCTTCCAGACTAAATGCAAGAACTGATTGTAATACATTGAAATCTGAATTTAAATTTTGAAATTTGTTTAAGACGAAGTGACACCGCTGAATGCTTTGGCATTTCTCTTATCTTGTAATGTGTGTTTATTTTTTCATATTTCTCAATAACAATTAAGCGGAAGCCCGTAGGAGGTCGCTGAAAGGCATTTAGTATGTTTTCACAACGATTTATTACCTTACTTCATTCATATATATATACTTACAAGTACTGAAAATAAAACGTGAATTTTTCCTAATCAGACTTCATATCAACGTTGAAGTGACTTCTTCTGTTTTATTCACTGAGTCAAAAAGAAAGAGACATCATCATAAGTATTTATTATATGCATTACGTTATGTTTGACCCAGGGTTCAGGAAATAATTAGCTTTGCCAGGGGTAGAGGCTTGTTAAATTCATTTTGGCTCAAGAGCAGTACAAATCGTGCAACAAACATAACAATGATATACTTAAACGATGTGATTCACTGACTTTCAGACCTGTTGAACTTCAGAGATCCAGATGCGAGAGGTCCCCGTCTACAAATTCAAAAAATCGCTAATTCTGACTTGAAATAATATAAGTAAAATATTTGCCTCATTTGTTTGTATTTATCCGCTTCCCACACCACAGTCGCATAGAAAGTAGGAGAGAGAGAAACTAATTTCTTTTACTAATACGTGACCATTCCTAATTAACTGGCAAAACAATGACACTTGAAATCATGCAAACACTTTATGATATAATAGTAACTTCATTATTGTAACTAAACAAGATACACTGCATTCTTCTACTTTTTGTTTTAAAATAATTCCTATTATTACTTTAATGTTTCAAAGTGGGGAAAATGTTAAATGACAATAAGTTACATTTTCATATGAAGGGGTTAATTCAAGTGGCGGATTTACAATTCTGGACCCTGTAGTCACCCAAGAATTTCCCGGCCCCGTTTTTTTATAAAACATATAGTGTGAGGTCCAAAAACACTTGGAGCGAATTAATTTGTATCAAAAATGTAAGGAATTCGATTTTACCGACCAATAGATATTTTACACCACCGCCGAAACTATTGTTGCCATCTGCATCAAAATTTGTGAACAGTTGCTAAGCAAATGTAGTATTTGTTCACCAGCTATAGAGTCGATATATAAATTTTACTATACGTTTGAACATAAAATATCGAAATATTTTGTATGGAAGCTCCGCGACATTTGTTTCACTAGGAGTGTTTTGTAGCAGTATTTGGAATTTGTTAAGATAAAATTAATTTATGAGCGGTAATAGTACTATGACTTACGTCCTTCCCGATTTGAAATTCGTTACATAAACCAAATAAATACATGAAAGATACTGATCACTCAGATGGTAATACTTTTTAAAACAATTAATTATGAACTTCCAAAAGGAAGTTATAAAACAAACATAACCTTCAATGGAGAAAAGTGCAAAAGTAATGGCATTCGATCTCTCGTTTGGTGCGAAACTTTTGAAAGCAATTACATATGGAGTTAGTGATAACAAATTAGTAAGGGATATCGTATATTACTACAATTGTTAGGGAACATCCTTCCCACAAAAGTATTTATGGTCGTTCTATGAAGGAAATTATATGGAAAAATTAACAATGATAATCATAGCAGATGTTACATAAATAAATTTATAGTTAAAATAATAGTAAATAATTTACTATTTATAACAGAGAATGAAGTGGTTATAATATTTATAGCAAACAAGTTATCTGTAGTAAATTTTGAGCACATTTCCTGCAACGTTTTCGCTTTACAAAAGTAATTGACTTTCTTAAGGACCCATCTATCGGCAAGCGTCATAATGTTTTAGTTTATTATTTAAAAAAAAATAATGATTATGTTTAGCTGTACATATTTTATGATTAAGGAAATAATATTTAATATGAAATAGATTGCATCTTAGTTAGTTTAGAGTTGTTAAACGCTATAAAAATGCTCACCTAATATATTTTCAAACAGTTTAACCAGATTATTTCCATTGTACGTGCACTGGTTAAAATGGATTCACTTTAAGGACAATCATTTGGAGTTGAAAATAGAACCGTCGTCTCAGGTCGGCCCCAATAAACTGCATATGGGCCTTATTTTGTATTTAAAACAAGGTTTTTGGTAAGTGTTAGGATGCAATATATTATGCCACTGGATAGACTTTAGAACATACTTGTTTACGAATGTAAAAAATAAAAATTGAAAAAAAAAATGTTGACCTGAGATGTTTTTCAATCCAGTTCTTCAATTTCTGAAAATTATTTCAATTTGAGTTGTCACGATTTAGGGCTAAAAAATACACTCGGCCCTTACAAGAGAAGAAACAAACATTTGATAAATGTTCTTCTAAACGCCATAAAAATGAATGTTTGTAATTGCTTAAGCGACTTAAGAAGTTCTAAATATATTTCAATTTAGCTGTGAAATATTATACAATTTGAACAATATTTTATTAGTTGAATAGACTATAACGATTATAAGATTATGTTTTAAATAAATTAGTTATATTCTATAACGTTCAATGTAGATTGACAATGTAATTTTTAAGTGTGATGGAATATCGTTTAAGGAATTGTTATTTTTGCAGGCTCCGAAGAAAGTAATTAAAATAATTAACTAAGATATATTTTTGAAATTGCAGATCGTATATTGCAATGATACATTTTATAGTGGATAGATGAAGTTACTATTTTTATAGTATTTACATAAAGATTTCTTCACGAAACAGCTTGAACAAATTATAGATTAAATAAAGTGAATAATATCAAACGTTCGATGCGTTTCATTTATAGTGCGTCTAATTACAATTTTGTCAAACAGAAGAAGGTTAATTTAGTATTACAAATAAGATTAATAAAATAATGGGAGCGTAATGATGGTCGACAGATTTTCCTAACTGCTCATTTACGTTTGAATATGCGTAGAGTACTGAAAAAAATATTAAGTATATTTAATGATCTTGTGCATTATTTAGCATTTCAGAAATATAAACATTGTTAGCCGGAAAATTAAAAATCCAGATATATTTCAATATATTAATAATAGTAATATACTAGTAATTTACACACATTCTATGCAGTGTTTCTGCGTTAACTTTGATTTGTGCCTAGAAAGTGTAAGTAGCATGTATAAACAATGTACATCACTTGCTGGGTTTATCTGAGACAGTATCTTGAAAATTGCGTTTTCAAGAGATATTTCAAATACACAGTTTCTCAACAACATATTAAAGGTCGCTTTGTCGATCTTCCATAAATCTTTATCAATATATAGAGAACAAGTTTAAATTATAATAACCTTTTCTGTGTTCACAGTTTTGTGGCGTCACAGACTGTCTGCTCTATGCTTGGTGCTAGAATAACGTTTGATTGTCAATTGCATGTACGCTGGGATTAGTATTTAAATACTTATCCTTTTGCCTTGTTTATGAACGTAGCTGAATTTAGCTAAAAAAACTAAAAGCTACGTGCAGAAAAAAAATACTTTTATCCTTTCAACACTTCTCGTTGTTTTCGTCACATATCCGACAAATTCATGCTTAAGAATGCTATGCACCATATCCCGTCGAGAACCATTAAGGTGCTTGTTAGATTTGCCAATAAATTAAACATTAAGAGAATGTACTTAATAATGATGAAACTGAAATCGTATTTATTCATTATATAAAGTTCAGCTATATGCTGTCCTGACACCTAAACTTCGTCATGTAGATAAAACGAAAGGAATACAAAAAAAAAATGTACAGGAAAATAGTAAACTGTAACAAGGAATTCATGGTAGTGTTGTACCTTTTTGTATATAGTCAGCACACAGTAGCACACTGCATAGCACACAGACAAAGCAACGTTCGTCCAATGCATTATTCATAATTTCATTTGATTTTTTACAAGATACATGAATTTGATAATTTAACATATCAGACAAATTCATCCTCTACAAGACAAGAGATGGATTAGATAACAGGCATGGTGAGATTCTAGTAACACGAAAAATACTAAAAAGACACGTTCGGAGGTAATAAGATATCATATTACCATCATTGATCATATGTAACGGAGATACAGGAGTAGGGGGAGAGCTCGTCTTTCCAAGTGACAAACAAGTGAAACTCAAGCATCTGCATCGTACTTGATTGGCTACAATCACCTATACATTGGTGACCTTTGATATGAGAGCCCTCTCACTACCACCAGCAGTGGTCTGCCGAAGAAGAAGTATCGAGAACAGAACAACTTTCGGCGATTTTCAAGATAGAAATCTGTGTATTCCTACGCTACTATCAGTAAGCTCCGCTATGTGAACGTTGTAAGTATGCTTAACCAATAGAACAGTAAATTGTCACAATATAAAGTCAAGAGGTGCGTATAAACTGAGATATTTGTTTCATTATATTCGTCCAAAAGTGTAAATCAACTTTGTTATTTTCTTTGATTTTAAAATTTTATCTTGGTTTTGTTCTTTATGAAACCTTATTTTGTATGGGCGAGAGTAAGATTTGATATCTTCACGTCACAATTATCCGTCACATTTAGGTGAAATCCACACTCACAAACATCAATGCCCCTGCCGGATTTCGAACTCTGGACCTTCGAGTCGGTGGGTAAGCACTCTAACCCAAACGGCTACCATGCCCGCCTTTTCTTCTTGATGAAATACACTGTTTCTTGTAATGTCTTACCCTTTGATATTATTATATTATAGCAATAATATTCACGCCTATATTTTGTTTACCTTGACTTTTGATAGTTTCTCTAAATTATTTTTGCTCCCTTTCTCCGCATTTTGAATCTCATGTTTAAAAGAAAAAGAAAACAGCTTTGAGTTAATATTCCCGGCTGATTGAAAAATAGTTAACAGGGGCTGCACTTTATTTGCCTTCTCTATTATTATTATGCATTTCTCTACGGTGCGCTTCATGTGTTTGGATCATAGAGTTATAACATACTCCAATAGATGAAGGGATTATGAAGGTATTTTTTGTTTGGCGGGGAAGAAATAAAGTTGGGGAGATGATCTCGAGAATTTGTAGAGTTAGGCTCAGACTCCGACCGGATCAATGATAATGGTATCGAGACGAGGAGTCAAAGTACCAGAAGTGAGCGTTATACCATTGATCCATTACGGTGCATCCAATTTGGAGCCTGATATTACATTAGCTACGAATATTGTATGTATTAGTAGTCAGAATTCGCATTAGAGCCTGCCTTAACAGTCGCATGTCAATGCTAAATTTGCACCAATAAACACCAAAGGGGACAGGTCCTCTCCGGCCCCCACAACTATCTTTATTGTAATTAGCCATGCAAGTAAACAATCTGGCGGGATATGTGTAACTGAATATCCTCGAAGGACATAGGGTCCAAATATGTATTTCAAGTTCCTTTTCAGTGGTGTATCCAGGGAGGGAATGCGCTGAGGCATACCCCTAAGAGGAATATGCTATATTTTTCCATTATATCAATATTTTTTCTACGTAAATGCTTCGATTTGTTTTCGAACCAATCAATAAATATTACCATTAATATTCGAAATCCAAAGATATACGGAAAACAGCGAGGCCGGGTTTGGGGGGGGGCACATTCCAGACCCATAAATTCTGATGATTCCTATTAGCGTTAAATTTAAAAAAAATGGTATTTTAAATCCATATTACCGTTTTTACCGAATACCGGTGAGATTTCTCTATAATGCCGGATAATTAAAATAGTATTAGAAGAAATACTTATTTTATACGATTTATTTATATTAACATATATTGTCATGTGAAGATACTATACTTTACTTTCAGAAGACCACAAGAAATTCCGTAATAAAGCATTCCTTGGTATCAGGAATTTTACCTTCACGAAATTCAACGCTCCTGAATTCCTACCTTGCTATTCTCAGGGTATATGACTTCAGTCTTGTCAAAATACCGATTTTTCGGAACCATAGAAGTTGTCACACCGATTCCGGAATTGAGAAAACCGTTACTGTGAACACATAAATTCCATTCCGAAATTCTGAACAGACTTAATTTGCAATAAAAGCATACAATTTATACTAGAGAGCAGGGATTTCCGCTGGATTTTCATTTAGCGTGTGCAAAGTAAGAATTGGGAGACTGTGAGTGGATTTTTGCAAGGCTTCTATTGATTTTGACCGTACAAACTTTAAGGTTGGGGGTATTCCCGAGGATTTGGGTGATGACATGGGGTCGAGTCTGGCGGATTCACTGCAGTATTATGTCTCGGTAAATACCCTAAATGTGTTCTTGTTTATAGATTACATTTAATATGCTAATTTATACACTCAACAAGCTGCAAACAACACTCATAATATTTCTTAATTACAATAGTATATTTTATCGCTGTGAGTGTGGAGTTGATGCACTGATTACGTGAAGAGCAGTGCAAACAGAGAAATAAAAAGCAAATATTTTATTAGGTCCAATTTTAGGCAGTAGTTTCGTTTAGATATGTTATGATCTTGACAAATATAGTAAGTTGAAATACATAAGAACTTATCAAGCCATCTTGTAGAACTCTGATAGATAAAAGCGAAACAACTTCACTTTTACGGAAAGCAAAATTTGTTCTAAGGATACATGCGTAGGTAAGAAAATATATTTTTGTCTTCTTATTTGTTGATAGAGGTAAGTAATTTTTATTGTGTTATGTTTGAAAAACTCCTATTATCAAAGGCGTAAAATTTCATATCATAACTATGAAAAGTGCATTAGTTAATAACTAAAAACTAATCTGGGGTCCGGCTGAAATCGCTCCCCTCGGTATACAAATGTTAAAGCCAGAAGAAACCAAAACTATTTTCAGCCGATTTTCGTATATTGGTAATTGCTGGTTCCGCACATGGTGAACTGCTTATTAGGGTGAGCAGAAAAACAACTATTTTTTCCAAATACGATAATGGCTGGCGCACAAAATTGTGCTTCATATGATAGATTTTCCTTAATATATATATATAATTTGTGCTGCCGCATTGAACTTAAAACATTTTTACGGAGAATAGGCAACCCCAATAACACTGTAAGTGGGACTTCTTTTGAGGTTCCTGGCCGCTGACATTTCGATTTTAGAACATGATGAGTAAAGTCAAAGCCATTAACCATAATCCGTGCTCTAGTATACCAGTAACGTCCAGATATTTAACTAGTTTACTCTTAAAAGATGTGCAAAATAACCCCGAACTCCCCACAAGAAGGTGACTACACCTGGAGTTCCGATCACACACCTCACTCTTGCATTGATAGTAAACGCAGTTTCACAAGTAAAGCTAAATTATTAAGTTAAGTAGCTATGATTTTTAGACTGCATTAAACACATAGTCTTAGCACCAAATTAGGGCTTTCGTTCGATTGATATTACTACCTCTTTTAGAAATTTACTTTGTTTTTGGACCCAATCATCTTAGTTTCTCTCTGCCAAATTCCTCAATCTTAGCAGAGGTCTCTCTTGCCGTGTGTGGAAGCGCGTTATAACCGTGGGTGAACACACCCTTGCGATTAACCAGAGCAATGCAGTCCGCAAACGTTCAAGATGTTGACACTACATCTGCATTGATGGTGGTCTGGTTACGTGGCAACAGATCAAAATGGAGTATCCCAATTATATTCTACAAAACACTAAACATTCCTTTGCAGGGGTCAATATTCTGTTTTGGCACAGTTCTTGCGTTCCCCGTTTAGACACCCATTCTTGTTTGCATGTAATGTTATGGTAGACGAACAACCTTTCATCGTCTGTCACAATTCAGCCCATCAATGCCTAACGTCTGCGATGAATGATCAGATAACTGCAGATGTCAACTCGCTGCTACTTCTGTTAAGGAAGAAACGTATGAGGTACCCATTTTCCATGTTTCGACACATACCGAATGTCCTGCAGATAATGGTGAACTGTCAAATGGGTAACATGGAGTTTGCTGGCTAGTTTTTCAACAGGTTGCCTTAGATTTGCCTTCACTGCTGCTCGCAAGACATTGTGGTCTAGTTGCACAGGTCTCCCTTCACGCAGCTTATCAGTGAGGTTAATGTCTCCAGAAGCCTTTGAAACCACCTTTGGCACATTTTCATATACACAGCACCCTGAAAAAACATATACGGCAGTGATGTTTCGTACCGCTTCGCTCGCTGGATGTTCCTGGTGAAATTAATACAGTATCACATGCCGTTTGTGGTCCTGCGCCACTAGCATGACCAAACACAAGCCACAATTCAAAACGTGTATAAAGGTTTATTGCTACTAATCCGTTCTCACTTGCGGGTCTCTAAATTAACTCACTACCACCGTATTGTGCTTTCCGTTCTAAAATATGGCACTCCTCATACAGGATATAAATGCACCCCACCTTCGGTAGCATCATCGGCAGTGATAATTTCGTACAGGATTGAAACCACACAATAGTCTATAGTAGTGGGCACACATTTCTCAAAATAAATCACACAGTTTAAGACAATTATAAACTCATATATAATCAAATTATTATTATGTACATACGCATTCGGGAGAATTTGCTTACATATTGTAATTTTCTTCATTATCTGTCTGATTTGAGTGGAGATGTCGAGGGTACAATAACTAACTCTAGTATTGCCGTGGATTGTGCTGACATAAACGAATCGCTACAGGATGTATCATTTCTTTTAAAATGTCTCTAATTGTAACCTAGCTCTTTCGGCCAACATATTGGGAGACAATTTACTTCCTTGTTTAGCATTATATCGAACAGAGAGATTAAAACACCAGCGCTCTGACTCGTAAACAGGTATCCGTTCCTTCTGTTCTATCAAGCGGAGTACAACACCCAGAAAAAGCCCAATATTCCAGAAAATTTTGCCATAAAAGTAAAGCAAAATTGGCTTCAAGTTAATCCAATCCAGACTCACGTACGAGCCCTACCCCAGGATATTTACACGGTCATGTTTGTGCACATGCCGCACGTCCAAAAATCGGTGAAACAAAGATTCTATAACTAAGAATACTCTCAACCTTGTCTTGATTCGCCATTATAATATCTCTGTTAGCTCTATGCACACACATATAAAAAACAACATCGAAATATAACAAGATATTTTCCTGAATTTCATGCCTTAAACTTGACTGAGCATGTTGGACTCGAAGGAACAATATTTGTACTGAGATTTCTTTGTCAGTCCCCTACCCCGATACGAAGAAGAATAAGGCAAAAAAAAAAAAATCAATTACAATTTCAGCCTTGCCTCACTTCCTTTTCTCTCATTCAAAACATTAACAAATTTAAACAAACACTTTACGCACCACTAGCACAAAATTGCACAGCTTTGCTAATTTATTTGCCATAACAGCTCTCATTTTTTTGTTTCACTTTAATCATCACAAAGCGACTACCGCGCGTGCTTGTATCAACGGTCGTCAATCCACAGAGTTTTCCCACCTACAGTCTTGAATTGTTTTTTTCAAATTCTCCTATTGTCCTCTGCTCACGTACGCATCCTCGACCACACCTGCTGCTGCTGCTGTAACAAAAAAAAACCTCACAAACAGCTCTATTCTCTTCCACTACCTACAATAAATATATCTTGCAAAACAACATACAATTATCATTTTATGCCCTCTGCCTGGAAAGTACAAACGCGTTTAACAAGATCCATGAACAGAAATACATATTTAACATACATGATCAGATGAACTTCATTTACACATTGGTACGCTTGGCTAAAATAATATTAAAATTGGTTATAATTAAATGTTCGGGATATTTGATATCAGATTGTCAGGGGTTCTAAAATTCCAGTAACGAACGTAGAGTAGAAAGTTCTTGTACAACAGTGATTCCCAACCGGGGTTCCGCGAAAATTCAGTAAATGTCATATTTTAAAAATGTCATTTGGTGTCCCTACGGAAAGAAGTTGGTTCACATACCATGGCCGAATGAATCTCTTGTTTGCAATTGTCCAATATGGGCTTTGTTGGTAGTAATCTGTATGTAGAAGTGAAAAGTATGTGTAATAATGTGAATTTAACTATTTTTGTATTTGTAAAACAACTCTTATTTCTTGATTCTTAATTGAACTGAAATCGATTTATAATTGAATGGAGGTCTTCAAAGAAATAAACTGCTTCCAACTAAACAAACAATTCATAAATGCTTAATAATGAAAGGCAATGAATTCCGTTAATTTTTTATCTTCCCACCTTCTAAATAAATCCCTTATAACGATGAATACCCACCCATATTTTACATATTTTGTGTGCATGTGTGTAGTATATGTCTATATGCAACTCGGAGTTTGTGTAGAATGATCATATACAGTTGCTTTATCTTTTACATGAAAATGTGAGTATTCCTGTTACAGTTGTTGGAATTTTCAAATTCACACCTGGCAACTGTGACTGACAACATTCATGCCTTTGGCGTGTCCAGCACTATCTCGTTGTTTTAGTGATGCGTGTTACTGAGTGGCATTTTAGCAGAGTGACAGTTATTCAGAAAAAATATTGAATGTTATGTTAGTTTTAGTTTGTTTTAGTGCGTTGTTTTTAAATTCATCTTGGCACAATTAGATAATGTGGAAGTATGTGAAAAGGATTAGTGTTTCCGAAGAAGACGCAGAGAAGAATGAGAGCGATATAACTGTAAGTAAGGTTGATACGAACACTGTTAAGCCAAGTAGTAGTAGCGAAGGGCGGAAAATGACAGATAAAAATAAATCTCGCCTCTATAGTGAAAGTTATTTAGCATGGGTTTTACATCGACTGGAGATGAGCGTTGTTTGACTCCGTTGTGCATTGTGTGTGGAAAAAAGTTAACAAATACTGCAATGGCTCCAGCTAAATTAAATATGCATTTCAAAACTAATCATAGCCATTTGTCAAATGAAACGCCTGATCATTTCAAAATGCTTTTGGACGAACAACAGAAACAAACAAACATTTCGAGAAGGTGTCTGTTAGTGAGAACGCTCAAGAAGCCAGTTATTTATTAGCTGAGTTAGTTGTACAAAAAATGAAAAGTCACACAGTTGTTGAAAATCTAATAATGCCAGCCTGTAAACTCATTGTAAATATGGTGGTAGGAAAAGAAGCTGAAAGTGAAATAGACAAGATTTCCGTATCTGATAATACTGTGAGCAGGCGCGTGAATGAAATGTTTCATGATGTTGAAGAACTCCTCTCTAAAATACTACAAAACATGCAATCCAAGTGGATCAATCTACGGATGTATCGAATAAAGCGCAGTTATTAGCATTTATAAGATTTGAATACAATGGGGAACAAGTGGAAAATGTTCTTTGTTGCAAAGAAATGGAACAAACATTTCGAGAAGAAGATGTGTACCACTTATTAACTTCCTATTTACAATCCATGGGACTATCATGGGATCGTTGCGTTGGTATATGTACTGATGGGCCCCCTCAATGGTTGGCTCAATAAAAGGGTTTGTCTTACTTGTGAAAGAAAAATATCCACATGTTATTACAACTCAGTTTTCTCCATCGCGAAGTTCTTGTTTCAAAGACGATTGGAGAAGATTTGAAACATGTTCTTGACATAGCCGTTAACATGATCAACTTTATAATGCAGCCAAACTGCAGTCTCGCGTTTTTGTAAGACTCTGCCAAACCATGATTAAAGACCACATTACTCTGCCTCTACATACGGACATCAGATGGCTTTCAACGGGGGAAATGCTAACAAGGATATTCGAACTTCGAGATGGGCTTCTGGTTTCCTTTAGGGAGAACAATAAAACAGTTTTCTGTAATTATCTTGAAGACGAATACTGGGTTATGAAACTTGCGTATCTTGCAGACATTTATGAACACTTAAATGTGCTGAATACTAGCATGCAAGGGCACGTGGAAAATAATTTGTCTTCCAAGGACAAACTTATGGCTTTCAAAGGTAAGCTTGGTGTCTGGAGAAAACATCTCTTAAAAGGCCGTGTTGAAATGTTTCCACTTTTATCTCAGCTTCCGACTAAAACAAACAACGAGCATGATAATATCATTCCACTTATTTCCGACCATCTGGAATCCCTGTCAACAAAACTTGAGAAGTACGTTGTTATTTTTTTATGATTTGCCATGTACGACTGGATCAGGAACCCTTTTATACAGAACACAAGCAATTCAGGCAATTTTTTCAGCCTGCACGAAGAAGAGCAATTGACTGAACTGATATGTGATAGGACACTAAAAGCTAAATTCTCTGA
>JAGDQP010049769.1:0-14414 GCA_022664845.1 Lepisma saccharinum | reverse complement strand
TCTCTCTCTCTCTCTCTCTCTCTCTCTGTCTGTCTGTGTGTGTGTGTCTGTGCCACCCGAAGGGCACAAGATCGAGCGATTAGGGCTGTTCGATAAGGCTGAGGACCTATCGAAGTTTCGGGTATTATCGAAAGTTCGAATATTATCGAAGTTTCGGGTATTCGATAGTTCTAGTATTGTTAAAATTTCGGGTATTTTGAAAATTTGATTATTAGAGAAATTTCGGATATACTCGAAACTTCGAATATTATTTTCCTCAGTGTGTGGGTTTAAAGGGGAGGGGATGGAGGGGATTGCATAATGGAGAACTTTACGGATTGTACGACTCACATAATGTTGTAAGAATAATGCAATCGCGACGACTAAGGTGTAGCTCGGATGGGGGGAAAACGAAGGCTATATTCTATCCTGGTTGGAAGGCCGGATGGAAGAAGACCATTAGGAAGATCGAGATGTCGTTGGGAGGACAATATTAGAAGAGATCTTCTAGAAGTAGGTGCTTGTGATGAAAACTGGCTTCTTGTTGCCCAGGATAGAATCCAATGGCGAATGTTTGTTACTGCGGCGATGAACTTGCGAGTTCCATAAGCCATAGAGAGAGCGAGAGTTCTACATAAGATAACTTTAATTATTTGTGTATTTGTAAACAAATGTTGTATTGAAGTGCTATAACTTCGTTTTTAATCAATATTTTTCGTGATTCATTGTATTTTCTCTTTATTCATAATATAGGGAAAATTATCTTTGTACTTAAAAAAAAAATGTTACTTTATTCAGTATCACTTTATTTCAGAATCAAATTCTACACTATTTGGAACCAGACACAAAATTTAACGAAACATTTTTCGACTATTTTAATAATGAAACCGTTAGTTAATTTATTTGCTTTTATGGCGTAACTTTAAGTATTTTCACCAAGTAAATGCTGCAATCGATTCAAACTCTCCTCCCTTCACTGGTGTTTCCTTCAGATGTGCCTATGGTTTCAGGAAATTATAAGCCGACCAGAGTAGGAATAGACGCGAGGGTGAGGTCGCTAGTGGTTGTTTACACGCTGCAGCAGAAGTCTTGCCAAGGACATAAACAGTGTTACCAAAGGTGTAGTCGGGAAAGTATACCATAAAACATACTATTTTAAAACTTTGAAACTTGCCTTTGTGTGAGATTACTATTGTCTCATTATTGAGTCTGACTGCTTCCTTCTAGCAATTGTGGAAGGGGCTGAAATATCATTTAGGGGCTTAACAGCATGTTTTACGCGAAAGGGAATCACTGGGGCGGAAAGCAAAGGTACTTCTCCAAGGTTAAATGCAGTTGCATCTGGAAGTCACAGTGCAGACTTATCGACTTGTAACATTTGTCATTTATTGTTCTTTGTCCTAAGGAATACCCATCCCAAATTTCAAGTTTCTAACATTTAACAATTTTCGATTTCTCATATTCCACTCTTTAAGAAGTTTTCGCCCTCTCATCGGGGATGTCAAATTAAAAATTAAGATGGCTATTGGTAATGAATTGAAACAAAGTATTTTCATGTCAAATATGAAATTTCTAACTCCAGTGGTTTCCGCGTTGCACTTTATCCACGTTTAACCCATTTGGGGGAAAGTGGCGACCTTTTAATGCCGTAGTTAATTTCTCTAGGCATTAAGGAATATATTTTTGAATTTCATTTATGGCCTCTAGGCTTCTAAGGCTCAGGCCGTAGGAGAAGAAAGGATTCGAGAAGGTGTCGGCCACGACCCTCGTTGAAAGTGCCATCCCGGAATTTGCCTGGTGCGACTGAGGAAAACCTTCGAAAATCCTCAGTCAGTATAGTCGTCCGATGGAGTCGAACCCGTGACCTCCCGAATGCTACGCCAACGCTCTACCACTGAGCTACGGTGGCTCGGTACTAAGGAATATATGTACCATAATTTTATTACAATCCGTCAAGGGACGTGGAATTGTATAGCGTTCAAACAATCTTTCAGTTATATCTTCAGCCCGTTTATTTACTTTGTTGTACAATTATGCATCTAACCTCCCAAAATTATATTTTATTAACAAAAGTGTGGCTAGATACATAACAACTAAGAACGAGAACATAGAGAAAGTACACAAGTTTAAATAATTCATCTACCGATGCTGTAAGAATAATGAAATCACAACAACTTGGGTGGGTATGCAATGTAGTTCGGATGGAGGAAAACGAACATTATATTCCATCTTGGTTGGAAAGCCAGAGGGAAAGAGACCTGTGGGAAGACCGAGATGAAGTTGGAAGGACAATATAAGAAGGGATCTTCGTGAAGTATTTGTAATGAAGACGAGGGAAGGTAGTCGACCAGCCTCTTACGAAGGTATCATCCCGGCATTCGCCTGGTGTGGCTGAGGACAAACCTAGACAAAAATGTCACGATGGTCGGCCTCTAAAACCGCATTCGCGTACCTCCGCATTGCCGCTCCGAAGTCCAGGACGCTACCGCCTGGACCATGAAGCAGGGGTGTAACTACTATGTAGCAAAAACCCGCAATGCGGGGAGCCCTTCACAATAGCCTCTCAATGGACCGAATCGAACTTTGACCATGGGTATTCTCTTACGGGGTGGGGGTGGAGACCTAATATGTAGTTACACCTCTGCCATAAAGCCTGGGTAAAAGTCTTGCTAGCGTATCTCAAGATAGAAACTAGAAAACTGCCTAAACAGATACAAGAGGTAGGGTGAGAGAGTGGCAAGCATATAAGTTTTTATTAGCAGAACTTTTATTTAGCTTGCCTAAGTCATCTGCAATCTTCTTCCCATATGTGGATTACAAGGACAATAAATATAGTTTCTCAATAATCAACATATTGTAACTGTAATGTAATTTTTAATATCTGTGTTCTAAAATTAATACAAAACAACCAGCAACAAAATTCCTTGGATGGCAACACTTCAAGCGAGAGGCGAAGAGTAGTAACACATCTGTGCGTTTTTATTGTTTTGGCATGGTTCATCGGTTGTTCAAAAACTTGCCACGTCTATTCATATTCTGGTGGGCTTATACTTTTGCATTACAAAGTAAAACTATTCCTTTTTGTTACTGTTATTGAAGGCATTGCCTACCAAAGAAAAAAAAACTTTCTTAAAGAAAAATTATACATTGACTATGTAAGTGGGCCAGTGTTACACAATGCAATATTAACATTCAATAAACAAGCTCATTATTTCTGACTTACGAAGTACCCGGACGAATGTGGGAACTAGAAATTACATTTGTTTAAAGAGTTTACATACCTACTAATAGGTAGATTGTTCAGTCAAGTGCTGTTTACGTAAATGTTTCATTTTTTTATGTATATCTCTATAATCCAGTTTCATTATAACCAGAAGTGTATTTATTGTTAATGACGCAGAAGCACTACGAAATTCAGGCTGTGTTTTAGTAAACGTTCAAGTGAATAAAAACTACTCTTCTTGTACATATTTTTTGTGCGCGTGTTTTGTGAAATTCTTAGTTTTATGCACAAATATTCAATGTGTATACAAGATGTGCTGGGAGTTTATCATGGCTTGCTGAAGGTGAACTTTTTTCGCGATTATTTCTTATAAACTTAATATAAACACTTCGTTCAGTATGTTTTTGGTAAAATATAGCTTGCTCACTTTTACATCGAACTTCTTGATTCTCCAGGGCAATAATGTGACTATTGCACTCGAGTTTTATCACTGAGACGACGCAGCTTCTAACTCCCTTCCCATCAATTCTTTTACTTGTTTCCTAGGAAATCAAACCGCTCATATTTAAGGCATGGTGCTAAATTGGACTCACCACCTAAATTTGCTGGGAAGTGCATAGTGGAAAGCAACGCTTACCAGTCTTCGTTTCTCAACCCTGCTTGTTTGCACGGTCGTCACCACAACTTCTCATTTTTGTTAGTTCTAGTATCAATCACTAGATGGATGATGAGCCTTGGTGCACCATGGGATGCAAAAAAGCTCTCGGTCCCATGCCTCAAAGAGTTAATCTAATTTCTAAAAAAAAACAAAAAACATCTTGTTCACATTTTTGAACATTCAAGTGCACATGAGTGACGACAAGTTTGCAATTTTATTTGTACAAGAGATGTTCAGAAAATACAGTTTTTTTTGTCTTTTCTTTTTTTACGATGTATGAATAACATGAAAACGTAAAAAAAAGTTAATGTTAGGTAATTTTCCCTACATAACTTTCTCTGCTTACCAAATTATTGAATCGCATGCTTCTTGAATTCCGGAGAAGTGAGGAAATGTGTGGAATGTATTATTGACGTTGTTGGTGAACCAAGTAGTGATTGATGTATGGACTATCCAAATATCGAACAGTACGTACTTACTGTTCATATTGAAAAATGACTGGACATTGAGCATCAGTCATATCCAAGAATCGTCGGAAATCGATTACTTTACGTATAGAAATATCGTTGCAAATCGAATATTGATCATATCAAAAAATCTGTGGAATCAAATATCCTTGATATAAAAAGTTATTGGATATCTAACATCCATCACTGTCAAATATCGTTTCATATCAGTACATCAATTTTCGATTTACTCGATTGCGACATTGCGGAATATTGACCTTCATTCGATATACCGAGAAATCACACAGTTCTTATCTTGCAGCCTTGTCTGGTCGAATTGCAGCCGCTTCGAATTATCTTTTGGAAATTAGGCTCCATCTTACTCAGCTTTATTTCCGAGCAGTCAGCGTATATATGTTTGAAGGTCTAGTTTAATGTTTTCACTATTTTGTAGCAGAGTTGTCAAGAGAAACAATAGTTTTACACAAATTGAATATCATTGGCATAACTCTGGATTTGTTTAAGTTAAATTGATACATTACGGAACAACATATTTTTCCGTTTATTTCATTCTGTGAATTCTCTTTGCTCTGATATGAAATTAGTCAAATGACATTTCATATTTCCTGTTGTGTTAGAACGTTTCACGGTGTATGTTTCCAAGAGTTAATATGAAGAGTTAACAGTTTTCGGAGATTGTTTCCATTACGTAACTCAATAGTTTATTTCTGAGCCAAAGATGTCTCAAGGCCTTAAAATAAATTCAATTTAATAAGTTTGTGCTTACTTCCAGAATAAAACAGAAACAGAGTTTATAGTTTCTGATCGCAAGTTTTACAATTTAGAGGAGAATATTTAAAGTATTAATAGGCAGATAACTGAAGTGGAGCGAGGGGAATGAAATTCAAAATAATGTGTACACTTTTAATGATTTAACCCAAGAAATTTTAATAATAAAGCTGCGCTTCCTTGCCATTCATCTTATTACGCGGCCACCTTTACAAGTTCAAAGTAACGTATTAACTGCTTTTTCCTTATGGAAATCGATCCGTATTTTACATTTAACTTCTCTGTTTTCCATAATTCCTGTTAATATAACGCAAAGGGAATTTGTCCTATGAAGATTCTTACTCGGGGTAAGTTTGTCCTGTAAGTTCTCTTTCAACTGAAAATGGGAGGGGGAGAGGAAAGTTCGCTATGGCGGATTTTGCCTGGTTAACCTGTCGCCCACAATAGATAGTTACGTTTGACGCATTATTATTTTTTTAATGATGTCAGATTAATTTATGTGTACTGTTACTATACAAATTCAACAACCTTTAATTTTCTTTTTTAAAAACTAGAGACCATTGAACCACTTCATTTCATGCTGTATTACCCAAGCAGAGAACATTTTATGCATATGTTAAGTTCAATAAGCGATATACCGTGATGCGACAGTTATATTTCACAATTTGTTTTCAGTGAAGTAATACAAGCAAGCTTGTAAGCCAACAACCTTGCAAGGTTACTACTAATTGGCTTAAATTAACATCGCGTTAAAAGACTTTTGTGAGGAAACCAGCGGTTTATCCCGGATTTTCAAATATTGCTAGGAGAATGCATCTACGTTTGCATATCACGTAGACATGATGACTGCCCTCGCTCTTTCTGCGAATAAATATTACTGGAATTCCAGGCATGATTTGATTCCTTGAGTCCTTCCCCACTTTTTTAAACAGTTTTCAAAATGTTTCAAAATCTAAGCGTAATATAAAAAATTAGAACATAGTGAACCAGTATTTAAAGATTACTAAGAAATCAAATGGACAGCGATCTCGAGATCTTCTCCATAGATGAGTAATGAGACTTCAAATTAATAATAACGTCATAATCTTTGAATACCTATCCCTCATCTATGGAGGAGAACTCGAGATCGTTGCTCTTTGGATTTCATAGTAATTTGTAAGTACTAGTGCACTGGGTTCTGAAAATCTTTATACTGCTTTTTGAAATGTTTTGAAAAATGTTTAAAAGTCGGGATGAGAGCGAGATCACATAGCTACGCACCAATTTCCTTGGGTATGACTGTGTAACCTACACATCTGATGTCTCCACTTTTATATTTCCTGCAGTTATAGACTTGTGTATCGAGTGAGGAGGATTATGTGATAAAGAGTAAGGTCAAGATTACATCAGCGGAAGCTTAGTCGCTGTCGGGGATTCTCCTACGGGACAGGCCTGAGATGAGTCTGCAAAGGAATATCAAACAGAAAATGGGAAGACCGAACAAAGTTGGCCTCTGGCGAACCATGTTGTTTTGTAATCAGGAGATCCCAGGTTCAAACCCAATGGCGGCCGGTAGATATTTTCTCTGTGTATTACACTTATATTTTTTTGCAAGTTTTTCGTTTTAGGTGAAGAAGGAGGAGTATAAGTTGCACATCTATCAAAAATTTTACACAAATACATTTCTTGGATGCAACTTTGATAAAATTTACTAACCCTTACATCATTGTCTTACCTCATGATTTGTCGAAATATTACATCATTTGTGAGTATGGAATTGCGGGGCTTTTAAGAAAATTGACAATATCGAAAAGCATTGGCCTATCCTGGTCTTTTAGGGGACTTTCCTGGGTTTGATCCAAGCAGCCAGCCATCCTGAATGTTTTTATTTATTTATTTATTTATTTTTTAGAATTTCTCTCAATCACTAAAGGTGAATCCTGGGATGTTACCATCACATTAGTCCTTACAGCCTCTTCCCATATCCTTTCCTGGCCTAAACCAAAGGTTCCTAAGCACCGAAAGTGCAGTTTCATAATTTTTCAAGAGACCCTCCTCATACGAAGAATAACTTTGCCGGAAAAATGATTTAATTGTAATAGATATCGGACTAAATTGAGATGTTTTCATTCTCTCACTGCGTCTAATAATATGTTATATTGCATAGCAGCGTTCATCCTACAAACAGAAGGAAGGGAGAGAGACAGCTGGTGGAAATTGGACAATATCCTAACACACCCTCCGCTCATCCCGCTATTCAAACCAAATTTCTATCATTTCATCCGCAATCAAGCTTTTCGAAATGCCAATCAATCAATATAGGCAAAACAAAAATTCTACCTGGTAAGTTTAAGAATCTAATTAATCTACAAATGTTACTCCTTTTTTGGATTGAAGAAAAATTTGCTTAAGGCCTTAGGCAACTTTGGTTCAGGCAGCGTAAGGATTTTACGTGGTGACCGATTCCATTCCAGACCAGGTATTTTAGTTCGTTCTACCGATTGGTAAACTTAGCTCTTTTCCCGTCCGCCCGCTCCACTAGAGGGGAAGTGGTGAGAAACATTTAATTAAATAGCTATTGTTACAGGAGTTTCCGGGAAACAGGCTAAGCAATGCTATGAGATGAGGGATGCGATATTAAGCGCCCTATTAAAGATGATTATCGAAAAGGAAGCGCGACAAGTGATGAATCTCTCACCTTGTGAAGTATTTTTTTTATCTTCCTAAAAGAACCGGCCGAGTGGTCTGTGGCGGTAGATCATCGGCTCGAAGGTCCCGGGTTCGAGTCCCGGTAGGGGCATGGGTGTGGATTTTAACAGCTAATGGAAAATCGTTAAAGTTCAAAGTTACTAGACTAGCCCATATAAAAATAAAGTTTACCAAAGTTTATCTTCCTAAAAGAAAACTATGTTTATCTTGAATGCAAAAGGAGTAAATTATATTACTTATTCCGTGCTTAAGAATAATTGAAGTTATTCTTTCCTCTTTTGTGAAAAATGTAAAAATAAGGTGTTTGTTCTGCAACATTGTAACATCATCACCAGTCGCCACTGCATCAAAACCTACAACAGGAATTCCTAACGGACGTTTCTCCTGGCGAATGCTGGGCTTACATCCTGAAAAAAAAATGTTAAAAACTTTCAATTTCCTATTATTACCCCACGAACAAAGTGAAGTTTATTACGTGGCCGGCCTCTACCCTCAAGATGCTGTAATGGTCATAAAGTAAGTTCAGAAGGCGCTCACTAGATGTTCTGAAACAAACTATTCTAGCGAAACAAGCATCACAAAATACTACAATACTGTAAGAGAACTTTCAGTCACGGTAAACTGTTGAAATTTTAACATTTTATTTAAGGCCTTTCGGTAACTTTGGCTCAGGTTGAATGGATGATGATGAGAGAATTGGTGGAATGAAGAAAGTAGGAGGAAACGGGAGAACCCCGAGAAAACCCACACACATGGTGTTTGTTCATCACAAAGCCTAAAGAGCATGAGTTAGGATCGAACCGACGACCACAAGGTCCAAAGGTGAGCGCTCTATCACTGAGCTACCGCGTCCCAGTAAAGTCTTGGAGATTGCTACTGTAATGTTGATGTGAATTTCAAGAGAATTGAATTGGATTTAAAGGTTGTAGTACTGCGATATAGAAGGCAGTTTTTTTTTTTAATATACAGAATTACAGAACTGAAATTTGAATTTATATTTAATTCAGTGATTTCTCCGAAGATAAAATATTTTTACAAGTAAAATACTATACATCCCTACTGCCTGTCAAAGATAGTTGTTCGTAAATATTTTACACAAAAGTGAGACTTAAAAAACTTTGGTCAATTTTAATTGTCAATAAAATCTGTGTGGAAACTCTGTTTATGTTGTGTATCTACGATCCTTTATTTTGTTTTACATTTTTTGATGAAAACATTTGTGGACCTCAGAAGACAAGGAGTCTGAGTGTATTTTCGAATAAAAAAGTTGGAGGTAATCTTTTATATATAACCCGAAATATATGTGACACAAAAATGTCATATTTTGTACATGGAGGTCCAAGTACAATTCGCATAAAAAAATTGTGTGCAGATAGGCCACACAAATCGCACCTTCTTGTCCCATAATCATGCCTGGTAAACAGAACCCCTTTTCTCCTTCCTTCGTCTCGCCCATACTAAAATCAGCAAACATCATGAGCACATTTTTCTTTTACAAAATAAACATGTATTAGTGTCGATAAAATGAAAGAAGAAAAGCGAGACGAATCAATATACATAAATTGATGGAGGGAGAAATTTAAACACACACGATGAAAAATTGAAACCGATGGATGTCTGTTAGACAGAGAAATGAGAGAGAAAGAGAGAAAAGGGGAGAGAGAAGAAGAAGAAAAAGAACAAGAAGAGCGAGTACAGATAAAAATATGGAATTTAAACGTAGTAAAAAAGAATCTAACCTTATAAAGTGAAGTTCCCACAAATCCAACAGCAAGATAGAAGAGACTTTTTGATTTATGTTTTTTTCAGGGCTATTCGAATATATAGAGGGTGCTTGGAAACTTCATTAAAGTCACTTTCAAAATAGAAACCAAAACTTGGTGGCCAGATTAAATACTCATGATTTCCAGTGAAACTGCAGAGTTTTGTAACCCATCTAGGATAATGTCAAAAGTGTAACACACATGCTTTATTTGGGCGTGGTTCGGTTGCAAATTCGGTGGGGCTCATTGAACGTACTGGTTTGGAATACATTGTAATCAGGGATTTCGCCAGGATTTTCAGTTTTTGGGATGTAAAGTCAAAATTGGGAGGGTTTAAATAGTTTTACAATGTATCTATCAACTTTTGACGGCAAAAAAGTTAAACTTGGGAGTAGGCTCGAGGATTGCTGACATCCCTTCATAGGGGCCGGGGTCTGGCGGAATCACTGATTGTAACAAAGCCAGTAGATACCGTAGGCCATATCTTCCATTCCAGACTACTAATGTAAATTGATCATTAAAAGAAAATTAATGAATAATATTTTTTCTGCTTAATTTGTATCAGAAAGAGGTAAGATTACATATCCAAACTGTATCAATATGAAAAGTTACAAATGTTCAAAAGCAAAACTAGCATGTTCCTAATATGTATACTAAACCTTACATGTTCCACATTTCAAACGTGAAAAAAAAAAAAAAAAGAAACACGTTTAATAGGTATGTTCATAAATACGAACATTCGGATCGAAACGAATTTTGAGCCAAACTAATATAAAAAGAATTCTTCTCTTGAAATACCCAAAGAAGGGGACCATTTTCTACCAATATCTTAAAATTTATCTGTTCCGAACATGCCACTCTACATTCCACCTATTGCGAATATAACGTTCTAATAATTAGAGAAAGGACGGACAAAGTGGATAAGTTAACGTTTTTGTCACTATTGTTGAATAAGTATGCAAGTTGTCAGGTAAATATTGGCTGGTCTACTGCTTTGTACATTGCTCTTACCAAAACAGAAGACATTAAGATTATTGAGGCTACGAATACTGGAGAGCGTAACACGAAATTCAGATCTGTTGCATTTTATCACTTTCCAAAACCGCCCGGGCAAAGTGAGTAATGCTATGATAAACACGTTTAGAAGTCAGACGAAATCTAACAGAAAATTCTTCTACCATACAATACTTAATTTTGATGTAATACAATTTGACATTATCCTAGATGTGGCACAAAAAAATGTACTTTCGCTGGAAATCATGAGTATTTAATCTGACCAACAGATATAAACTCCATTTTAAAAGTGACTTGATGAATTTTTCAAACATATGTTCGAATAGCCTTGAAAAAAAAAAAAAAAAACGAAAAATCAAAAAGTAACTCCTATTTTGTTGTTGGCTTACTGGGAAGTGGGAACTGAACTTTATGTTAGGTTCTGTTTTACTACGTATACATTCCATATCTTTAACTGTACGCCTTCTTCTTCTTCTTCTTCTCTCTCTCTCTCTCTCTTTCTCTATTTCTCTATCTCTGTCTAACAGACATCCATCGGTTTCAATTTTTGATTCTGTGTGTTTAAATTTCTCCCTCCATCAACTTATGTACATACATTGATTCGTCTCGCTTTTCTTCTTTCATTTTATCGATACTAATACATGTCTATTTTGAGAAAAAATGTGCTCATGTTGTTTGCTGATTTTAGTATGGGCGAGACGAAAGAAGGAGAAAGAGGGAGTCTGTTTACCAGACACGATAATGGGATAAGAAGGTGCGATTTGTGTGGCCTAGCTGCATGGCATTCGCTGTCACACTTTTTTTTATGCGAAGTGTACAAAATATAATAATTTTGTGTCACATATATTTCGGATTGTATACGAATAAAATATTACTTCCAACTATTTTTTTTCGAAAATGAACTTAGACCCCTTGACTTTTGGGGTCCACGTTTAAGAAATAAAAATGTTGTGAAAAAATTTATTTTAAAATTATGAAATAGAATATTTGATTTTTAATATAAATTCTCGTCGTTCAGAATGGATTATTATTTCTAATGTAAGGTGTCCTAGAAATAAAATAGTAACGTACCATATATAATGAATTAGAGCATTGTATTAACTAAATATATTCATATTTCATATTTTTTAAAGAAACTTCCAAATAATTTTTACAGACTGACAACACGTAATGATGTAATAAAAGAGTCCTAATTTATGGATCTAGAAGAGCGTGTCATTCTCCCTGCGTCCCGCACTGTATTCACTGGCTTCAACGAAATAAGGTACCTTTTATGTACGTAATTAGCTGAGTTTACCCATAATAAACTTAATAAATGTAATGTTCCCTTGATACACGTGGTTTGTAGAAAAAGAGGTAGTAGCATAATGCTCTTGGCTGGCAACCAGGGGATCTGGGTTCGATATCCGATCTACTTTTCTGTGCATTATGCAACATATTACCATAACACCATACAAAGGGAATTAAGATTTCATGTGGCATGAATAGCAGTATTACCTAAGCTTTGAAATATGCCTTTCTCAAATCTAGTGAAGGTTTACTACACCAATACTGCTGGTACCGCATATACTCGTCAAGTTAATACTCATTAAGCCCCAATTTTAAGATAACAAGTTCCTGATATTTAATAAGTACTGTATTCTGCAAGTGTGTAAAAGGTTAATAGGAAGAGCAATATTTATATGTGATCACGTGGTAATGTTCAATGTGTATCTCGTCTACATAAAAAGTAATACTCTTTATCTTTTTATGTGCACGTTTTGTGCTGCAATAACTGCATGGAATTCGTTCTGTTGTTTATTTTGAGTCGTACAAAAATGCTCTCGTAACACCGATACAAATTTGACAGTTGGTACAGCATTCATTGATCACATTTCACGTTTATCGTTGTCAGGAACATTGCTCAGATAATAAAGGACAATGTAAACATACACACGCCAAACACATCTGTATGTAACTAATAATTCCGTGAACTTCTTATGATTGTCATGTGAGCTATTAAACGTCAATACAATTAACATGTTCGCATTAACTTTATTGAATGAAACGATTCTCTTGATCGTTTCATTCAATAAAGTTCATTCCATGAATTCATTTTCGCAAGATTGAACACGTGTGAAATGGACAAGCTTCTTGCAACTAGTTTCCAAAATGTAATTTCAAAGCAATAATCATTTGCTTTACGTCACGTGATCACAAATTAACACTTAACCTTCTCATCTTTCTTACATCCAATTGTCTTTCAGTGCACCATCCGTGGAGGTTCAACAGCATGTTATCTTGCAGGCTTAAGGCATTCAAATAATTTCACAATTTGACATAACACTTTCCAAGTCACACGAAATGATTCCTACATGCATATTAACTTGAAACAGATACCCAAATGTGTAATTGGTGACGTAAATTGAAGCCACGAGACGGAAGAACATTTGTGATGCATTTCAGCTATGGGCAGCCAGGGCAGTTTTTCAAACTTATCTATTTCATATAGCGTAAGGAACATTATACATGTAGTAGCGCCATGGCACTTTTTTATGTGCAGTACCACTGGACAACGTGGTTCTTTCATTGTATGATTTATTATTATCATTATTATTATTATTATTTCTGAGAATAGTTCTGAATTAAATTACGTAGCGTAACATCCCGTTAGGGCCAATTAGGCTTTAATCTACCGGACGGCTTTTAGTGTTGCCGGGTTGTTCAATGGAGTGTTGCCGGGTCAGCATTTTACTGGTACCACATTTCACGGAGAGTTAATGGAATCCCAATAAGTATTCTATTGCATATTTTCAATTCAAAATATTCGAATAAACTTAAAAATTACAATAAACAGGCTTCTTCCAACGGGAAACGTTTGGAAATCATTCCAAAAGTAACACCAACATTTAAACATTAATTTATAATGTAGGGACCAGTAGCTAAATGAAACAGTTTTGTTATATTTTTAAGCTAGTTTGTTGGTTCCGTGATAGTGTAATGGTCTCGTAATCGGGGAGCTTTGTGGGCCGAAAATTGAGGTTGTCAAAATTTTCGGCCGAACGTGTGGATGGTACGTTAAATTAAGGCTCGGGTTTCTTCCTCTTCCTGTTCTTCAAGGTGTTCCATTATCGTGTTTTCCTTGTTAATTTGTTTTCCTTGTTCAGTGAATAGAAGTCGATGTCGCTATGTGGACTGTTTGCGTGCTTCCCGCTAGTAATTGTATAGTCCTCAGTTTTGTCTCTGTTCAGATAATGCATTCTTTAATTTCAAGTACAATGACATATCAGCGTTTTCGTTTTTACAGATTATGACACTAATCTGTTGTCTTAATACACAGTTCAATGACATGGCAACATTAAGCTAGTTATCATTAAAGGTTAATGATTCTGAATATTACGTCAAGAACAATATGGGAACAGGATCTGGTATTCAGGTTAAAGCGTAGTACAACATATTACATCTCTTTCTCCCCCACTTTTCGTACACAATCGGATCAAGAACACATACATGCTACTTCAAATATTTCCCTTTAAAAAAAAAATATTCCTCGTCTGATACAAGTCTGTCTGCATGTGTGTTCACTCAGGTGCTGCCTTGGGCATATTATAATGTGAAAGCTCGTTTGACGTAATATTTTGAAGGTTTGAATGCTACAGATGAAAGCAACATCCGCCAGCAGCGTTTTCAATTTGAAGTACCTGTTGACGCACAAGCAGCTACAATAGAGGAAAGTGGAGGTCAGAAGGAGGTCGAAGTGGAGCAGGGGAAAAAAACTCACTTTCAACAAATATTTAATGTTAATTTGTCACAACAAACCTCTTCACTTTTATTAATGAGTGTCAGTGGCGGATGCAGGCCGGATCTTCCAAGGG
>JAGDQP010049768.1:0-14414 GCA_022664845.1 Lepisma saccharinum | reverse complement strand
CTACAGAGAATTGTACTACTCCGAGGAAGAACTACGAAATGAAGACTCAGAAGAAAATGATGTTGAAGTCCCAGATGTGATGAAAGAAGTGGATAAAGTACTTCGAGGGATGAAGAACGGAAAATCGCCAGGAGAAGATGGACTCACAGCAGTGATGTTTAAATGGGGAGGTGAAAACACGAAAGAGGAACTTGCTAAATTATTCTCGATGTGCCTGAGGAAGAGAGAAATACCCAGAAGTTGGAATAACGCTGTTATCATTTTGTTGTACAAGAAAGCGGACAAAGAACGCGTGGAAAACCACAGACCAATTACTTTACTGTCTGTTCTATACAATATGTTAACCAAAAAAGTTATTTTGAATCGTATTGAACGATATTTAGATTTTAACCAGGGAAAGGAACAAGCCGGATTTCGTCGTGGATTTAGCACAATGGACCACATACAAACATTGAATGAAGTTATGGAAAGGACTAATGAATATGAACTTCGGCTATGTTTGGGATTCATAGATTTCGAGAAAGCTTTCGATTCGGTCTCCTTGCCAGCAGTACTTAAATCACTTGAACATCAAGGCATTGAAAGTACGTACATCAAGTTACTGCGAAACATTTACTCTACGGCCACATCTGTCATTAAACTACATCAAGAAAGTGAAAAAAAAAGTTGGAAAGGGGGTAAGGCAAGGAGATTAAATTTCTCCAAAATTTAAACTGGGATGAAGTGGGAATTAAAATTAATGGCGAATATCTTCATCACTTCGCTGATATAGTCCTGTTACCTTCAAGTGGAGAAGAACTACAAACCAGAATGGAAGAACTGAGTAACGAGAGTTCGAAAATAGGTCTTAAAATGAATTTAGGTAAAACAAAAGTAATGTACAATCAGCATGCTGCAAAGAAGGAAGTAAAGATAAAGAAACACTGCTGACCAGTCACGTAATGCTATTTAGTTGCAATGGTTATACAGACCTTACAATGAATATTCGTTTCTGTAATCTGTGTGTAAGGCCTCATAAATATTCTGTTCTTTGAAATAACTTTGACTTAAGTTTCAAGAATCAAGAAGGTAATGTAGCAATATTTATTTCTTAAATCATTAGTCCTGAACACTTTTGCATTTTCCATATCTTTGTACTATTTTGCCTTATGAACCAGGGAAAACAAAATAAAATATTTCATACTTCATCACTAAAAATAATTTAAAACGAAAGACTTTTTATGTATCACCATCGCATGGAATGTGCTTCTTTGTACAGTTGTAGAATCAACATTTTAACTGAGGAAAACAAAGGGTTGACTTATGTCGTTAGTTGAGGAATAAGAAACATATACAAAATACAATATTTTCAATCCTTTCTGGGCGATGGCTTATTAGCAACAAGTAAACACTTTTTCTAATTTAATGCATGATCTCATTCTATTTTATTAATGCAGGTTTAAATTTAAAAAAAAAAAAAACTACAATAATATTAAATACGCTGAGGGTGACTGGATGGCTGTTGATTGAACATGTTTAACGTACGGTCTTGCATGCAAAAAAACATACGATATTTTAATTTAAACATGTCCAATATAGTAATATTATTTCTCGCTTGACCTGTAGAAATATTATTGTGAAGTGTTAATAAATGCTCTTGATTTTAAACAATGATCTTGATTTTAATCTGTGTTCAGCAAAGTGATTTTAGTTCAAAGACCTCGTAGAGACGGTAAAGAGTAATTGAACTCTCTCTTTAAAAATTGAAGTTTTGTGATTGTTTAACATCAATAAAGAAGCCTCCTATGATACAATTATTTAATATTTCAAAATGACTTTTAAAATTTCATTATAATTTACTACAATTATGCGTATTAACGGTACTCATAATTATATAAATGTCACATTTTTACCATAATTATAACCCAGAGAAGCATGTAAATTCGCCAAAAGGTTATATATGAGGTATCAAAAACATGCAATGTTCGTTGCCGTTTCATGTAACATGTAATAATGAGGCCTCAAAATTATATTTTGCATTGCCGTAATTATGAGCTGCTCTTTAGAAACTCCTCTAGACCGTTATAAACAGTGAAGGTTCTGTTTGGTTAGTCTAACTTATAGTAGTTAGTTTAAATCATCTTTAATTTGGGTTTAACATCTCTAAGCCTTCGAAATCAGATCCGAAATAGTGTGCTTAACATGGTAACTTGCCATCTGGAGTTTCTAAGGAGCATCCGTAAGTAATTTTCAATATGCTTTGTTATATTCATGAGACAGAAAATTCATAATTCCATTCCCAAAATTCCTTTGCTATAAATATGAAACCTTCAAATATGTGATTTTATGATCCATAAACCAAACGTCCGGCGCAACGACCCGTGAAAGGCCTTAGAGCTGTCCCGCAGCCTCTCTCAGAGGAGGGGGGCACATGGTTAGTACACAGCTATGTCCAGTCGCTTTGTGTGGTCTTTTAAACCTGTTTGGCCCCAGTGTTGCCCCCACTACTCATTTTTCCGGGGCTGAGTGGGACTTACGGCCCAGGTGAAAATTTTAAATTATTTCACCCACCGGGAATCGAACCCGAGTCGCTGGATTGACAGTCGAGCACCGATCAATGAACTACCGACTGAGCCTGCCCCAAATTTCATGATACTGTCCAGTAATTAAGAGGCCTCAGAAGTATGTAAACTTCATTATACCTTGGTATAATTTGAGAACAAATAAACATGTCTATATCGTTATATTTTGGCATAATTATGAGGTGTCACTAAATATTTTTGTTTTTCTATAAGAGTGAGGTATATTAGAAATATCGTTTATTACTAGTGTATCATAAAAAAGATCAAAGGAGGGATGGATATGCGCTGTAAAAATGCACTTCTTCACAATCAATTTGTAAAGTCATCTCTAATATATCATACTATCCAAGGTCTCACATAAATATTATTTCTCAAGTTTCATTTTTAACTCAATCCTTTAAACTGTCATTTGAAGTATGTTAGACTTCGAAATATGCGCATAAATTCAATAATTTTTTCGTAATATTGGTATATACCTACTACTGCAAAAGATTATAATTTTATATAAATGTGAGGTTTTCGATAAGAGTCTGTTCCATGATATTTTCAGTATATCTATGATGCCTTTAAAGGTTTATCGTTTTGTATAATTATGAGGTGTCCTTAAAGTGTGTAAGTTTCATAACTTTAGCCACAAGGTGTGTATCATAAAGACGGTCGGAGTTTCTGGAGTGTAAATGAAAAGCGCATCTTTTGAGCCACACTTCACAAAGACCTCAGAAATATATAGGACTATGCAAGACCTCAGAAATATGTAGGACTATGCATGACCTCACAAATATTTATTTACCGGTATAGGTGTGTGTGTGTGTGTGTGTGTGTGGCTGGATAGCCATAAGGAGTAGTGAATTACTGAAAGAACGAAAGCCAAGGGACAGGAAAATAGACAATGAAGAAAGGATTTAACCGCTGTTCGTGTAACTTGAGAGTAGGATCTTCATTTAGGTGCGTCGAAGAATTAACGAATAATAAAATTTCTCACCAACTGATCTTTTATTTTCAGTCGGCTTCTCCCCAACACATGAAACTAGGAAACTTCCTTCATAGTATTTTTCTTGTGAACACTCAAGAATCTTTTCGTTGCGGTATTATATTCAGAGAAAGAATATTACTGTTCGTATTTTGTTCTTACTCTGTATATCTTTTTTGTAATATAATGCAAAGTGTCCGCGAAAAGAGCAAATATAGGATGGGGTGAGGGGAGTAATATCGGACACTTTCCTGTCTCGATTTTTTAGTGTGTATAAGAATGCTTTCATTACGTAACTTAACAGAATGTACATTTCTAATAGAAGTTATTTTTATAGTTTAATAAATTATTTTTATTGTTTATATAAAATAATAATATGTAGGCCTATTTATTTACTACTAATTTAACATTTTTGGCTGGTAAGGGTGTATCATTTGGTGTTAGTGGTCGTAGGATCGATCCCTGCTCATGGCACATGGGCTTTGTGGTGGACAAACACCCGTGTGCGTGGGTTTTCTCGGGGTACTCCCGTTTCCCCCCCCCCCCCCCCTTTCTTTATTCCATCAATTCATTTCATCATCACCCATTCGGCCTGAGCTAAAGTTGCCTAAAGGCCTTAAAAAATAAATTAAAATTATTTTTTTTATAAAAAGATGGATTTAACCCGGTTAGCCTAACAGAAAGTTGGTCTTCTGATAGTCCACCTTACACGTTTAATAATAATGCCAGTACTGGTCGTCAGTGAAGCTGTCGGTCCGTACCAACTATCCGACATCAGAACGTATTGATTGCTTCAATATTCTATCTTTACTTGTCATCAGTCGACGGTATAGTACATATAAGGAGAGTTTTAAATTATTTCCTTGCGTTTGAACAGTATTTCTTTCAGGGGTGAGCAGGACCAGAGATGTTATCCCCAGAGCACGAAAAATACGACTGCGAAATCTCCAGTTAATTATATTTCCCAGACCGGGTCAAATGGGTCAAGTTTCGGACCGGGTCTCCAGGTCACCTATCTTCGGGTCAGACCGGGGGTTACCAAAAGTGACCCGGTTTCAGCTCTGCTTATAAGAGTAGCCGCACATAGAAAAAGCAAGTTGAAGCCAAGCAAAGCGAAGCAGAACGATGTACTTGTGTGCACTTCGCTTTGCTTTCTTGAGCTCAGTCAGTATCCGTGCTTCGCTTTATTACCATCTTGCTTCCATTTTTAGTGCGGATGGATTTTGTCGAATCACAGCTTCTGCTTCTAAATGCATTTACGTGATTATGCGAGCACTACAGTGGAACGAATTAGGACTTCCGATCTCCGTCACAGAATTGAGCATTTATTACAGGGCCTAGAGCGTTTGCTATAACTTTTTTTTTTATTAAAGGTCGATGTGAGAATTCAGGGTGAACTTGAGAACTGAAAGGAAAGAGCTTTCTTTGTTTTTTTCGGATGGATCCTTCGTGTCCAAAGTCATATGAACCTTGGAGGCATAGGAACTTTTTTTTTTTTTTTTAAAAAAAATAACCCTAATTGGGCAGTTCTCTTCCTTAATAACCTAAGTTTACTTTTTCTTTATTCTCCTAAAATTAAAATAATGTTTAAGTGCATTCGATGGAAGTGGAAACTTGACAGAGACAGAAATAATAATTATTTTTTATGTCTTTGTGTTTCTATTTGATGGAGTTAAGATGAACCACGAAAAGACTACACATACAATTTGGCGGCGTTGTTCGTCTCTTAAAAGTTAAAATGCATACAGAACCTTGTCATAGCTCGACTGCCAAGGTCGCTTCTCGTAACTACGTGGCTGCTCGTCGTATATTAGCAGTCATTCGTAGTAGTCTGTAATTCAGTTTCAGTGCTTGTGTGTCCTTTGGCGGGTGTGTGTAAAACGTGTGTTAATAATACAATCATGAATGGTTTCGGACCAATTGTGAATTCGCTTGATATTCCTGGACATGACGGATACTCTGATAGGGTAGGATTTTTTTTATCTTTGTTTCTTTTACTTAAAGGGATGCTTATTGTATGTTTTTTTGCGTAACAAGTCGCACAATCATTTCCTGTATACATTACTGGAAAGCAATAACGAAGATATACAGAGTAAATACTGTTTCGTTTCAGAATATAGTTTCCTGAGTGATTCTATTCATGATACTAAAGTGCAAGTCAATTATTATTTTTCCTTTGAGATAAACGCATGTTTCTATTCAGTCCAAAAACTTCTAACATCGCGATTAATATTAAGGAAATTAAAATTGAAAAATATACAGAACGGTTATTTTGCCGGTAATACTTTACGGTTGCGAAAGTTGGAGTACGACCCTAGCAGATGAACATAAATTACGTATATTTGAAAATAAGGTTTTGAGAAAGATATACGGGCCGAAACGGGACGAAATGACTGGAGAGTGGAGGAGACTACATAATGAAGAACTCCACGGACTGTACGATTCACCAGATGTTGTAAAAATAATGAAATCGCGACGACTAAGGTGGGCAGGTCATGTAGCTCGGATGGGGGAAAACGAAGATTATATTCTATCCTGGTTGGAAGGCCGGATGGAAGGAGACCATTGGGAAGACCGAGACGTCGTTGGGAGGACAATATTAGAAGAGATCTTCGAGAAGTAGGTATTCGTGATGAAAACTGGCTTGATATTGCCCAGGATAGAATCCAATGGCGAACGTTACTGCGGCGATGAACTTGCGAGTTCTATAAGCCATAGAGTTAGTTGAGATAAAAGATTTAATCTCGATCAAATTTTCGATTTCTGATACCGATTTATTGGATTGGAATAATGTTGTGTAGTGATTGTTAACCTTTTTTGTCTCGCAACACCGCTAATTAATCATCACGCCAATCTAGGAGAGTAGAAATATTGTGATTTATCCGCTAGGTTGTACTAATAGCACAGAGAAGTTTTCATAAATAGGTACGCATTGTTTTCTGGCTTCGAGGAAGTTTCTTGCCTGGCCGCTAGATGTCTCTGAAATCAATTACTTATTTTCTTAAAGATCCTGTTAAATTGAAGTTCTGTGATTGGTTCAGCTTTACCTTATAGCTTAAATATGGCAGTACGAACCAGTCATAAGCTTGAATTTATCAGGATGTTTAAGAAAATAAGCTATTGAGCTTAGATACATCTAGCGGCAAGGCAAGAAACTTCTTGGAAGTCAGAAATGCGTAACTACTTATGAATAAAGGCTCTATATGGTTCTGTGCTACTAGCATCCAGAACTTTTCGCCCTTTCCTTAAAAAGAAAAAAAAAACCTACTGGGCGACCATAGCTTTGGTTTCGTATTCGGAAGATTCTGGGTTCGATACCAGCGGCCGACCATCCTCCTATATCCCGTCTTCCTGATTTTTTTTTTATTATTATTATTTTAAGTTTAACTGCAATATTCATGTTTCCTTCTGGCCATGAAATACTAGAATTTCCACCCCCGGAAGACCAGTGTATACTGTGAAGCTTGAAGTTACGACATGTTGATTAACTAAACGAGGTGGACTCCGAACTTCTAAATTCAGTGATCCTCCCCCTTACGGGACATAAACCCGTGACCATGCGCACATAAGCGAGCGTGATAACTATTCGGATAACCTAAAGCCGAAGTTACAACAGTTCCATTGACTGCTGGTAATGGTATAGGCGTTTTCGGGCGCTACGGATGGGAATGAAGATTTCATTGACAGGCGCTTTCGAGCGTAGAAAGCAGAAAGGGTCCATGGGTTTTGAAGCTCAAGTGTGTGTTTTATTTCTAGTGTAAAATATTGGATCACCTAATGCACTCTACATATAGTAACTGCACACTACAGTGAGTACTGTGTACCATTGTGCAGTCACAAGCCGCCTCTGACCAACACTCACTATTTTCTTTTTAATTTCATTTATGAGCAGGCAGCTATGGGATATCCGAGGGATAATGTAAGATCGGGTGAAAACATAATCTGATGCATAAATGCAAGACACTATTAAAAGCAAATAATTCAAATGGGTCGTCAGTTGAAGTTAAAGGAAACTATATAAGTTCAAGTCAGAGTATGAGTACGCTAATATTGTTAGTGATGAATGTTCATTTCTTATCACGGCGAGCCCTCTAAGTCTTTTGAGTACAACCGGAAACATAATTAGATATAGATTTGATTAGTTTCTAAGTCAGGAAATACTTGACACTTCCGGTTTAAGCGTGGCTGGTGAAACGTATAATTGAATCTCAGAACATTTTACTGTCAGTTCCCGCATTTTCATAATTAATCGTTTCGTTCTTGCACTGATGCTTCAGTCGTAAAGTGACCATAATGTAAGCTATTGCATCGTCTTTTCAATGTTTTTTTTTCTATAATGTAATAACTTAAACGTGTAATGACGTTTGTACCACTGGCACGTGCACAACAATAGGCCAAAACAATAATGAATGTCACAACACGTTTATCGCTATCAAAATAAGTACATGGCTTGAGCTATCGGACTTTAAACATGGAATGCTTCTAGGTGCTATACGTGTTAAGCATTAGCAGATGTGATTAGTACTTTGAATGGTCTTAGCTCGACAGATACCAGTACGCTTGGCATGCGTATACGATATCTGGTGTCACGACGTATTGTAACACAGTTACTGAGATAAGGGTTGAAAAAAATCACGATTAAATAAATTCATTTTTGTTTATTTTTTAATTTTAAATTCTGGACGTTGACTATCATCTTAACTAAGCCCGTCACAAGTCTGATAGTAGAGGCCCACAGCGAACACACTTCCCGGAAAAGGGATGGTGAAAACAGCGGCTACCATCACGGCTTTCGCGTGATGAAACTGGAAAAGCCCCTGGAAAACCTCAGTCAGTATGGCCGGGTGCAGGGGAGGCGTGTCGTCTTAGTATCGGCATGATAATACTGTTAATCGAGTACCTGACGCAGACTGTTTCTTGTTTGTTTTCTGTACCTATGATTGTCATACATTTGTCTTTCCTAAGAGAAAGGTAATCTGGCTTACAAAATACATGCTAAATTGCGTCACAGTTCCTGTGTACCAGGTGACTTGCCTGTATCAGGAACTCCACAATATTAATAACTGAAGATACCCTTCAAGGAGAGAGGAAGAGCGACTTCTTTTACGTAACGCTTCGACCTAAGTGGAATTTTGATCATGTGACTAATTTTGAAGCCATCATGTGGGAGCTCACTATACTGCAGCCAAAGAACCCTACAAAAGAACTGGACTATTATTAGACCACGACACTTGTGTCTCGAACTTCCCTGCGTTTCAATTTATGTACGGTACGGTAACAAGTTGTATATAGTCTCACAGAACAAATCCAACACATTTGTTGCATCTTGTTGGAAAGACTTGTCCTTTTATTAAAGCTTATCAGGTCGTCCTTCTTTTAGAAAAGTAAACAAAATACCTGTTTTTAGAGAACAATGAACGACATTTCATTTATGAGGGCGACATGTCAAAGTATCAGTTATTTCTCGTAGATACGGAAGGACTGCGGTGGTTCAATGGTCGAGCGCTCACCTCGAGTCCTAGGGGTCGTCGGTTCGATCCCTGCGCATGCCATGTGAGACTGTGTGGTGAACAAACATAGCGTGCGTGGGTTTTCTCGGGATTCTCCCACTTTCTTCATTCCACCAATTCATCCCATCATCTTTCATCCGGCCTGAGCCAAAGTTGTCAAAATGCCTGAAAGATAAATTCAGTTCAATTCTTAGATACAATAGCATTTGAAAAGACACGTACATAAAATGTTCTTTTTCCAGTATACTGAGAACTAGGTTCTTCGATGGAAATATATGGACTTCAACATGGTTCCATTACGCAATTCCCAAAACATGATTGATTGAATTGTTCTGGTTAAACGAGCTGGTGAGCTTCTAAGCACGAGAGACAGTTTTTGATATAGTTTGATTCCGAACCACTGCGTTCAGTGGAACCGTCGATAATTGAACCCGTGACCACGCGCACAAAAAGCGAAAGCACTAACCTCTCGGCCACCCTGAGGTAGCTTTTTTATGTCTTCAGTATGATAAATGAAGATGTATATTTAATCTTGTTTGTTGATAAATGAAGAATTATATTTAATCGGTCCGCCCGTGCGCCACCGCCTGAACTACGGCGACTCGTCCATATAATAATACGACCCCTCGATTGTACACAGAAGTAAAATTAAAATCTCACACGTTCTGCTTGTCACTTTAAATCGGGCCACATTTTGTGATTTTATTGACATCCCATCAGCCATTTTCTATTTTGAATTTGAATTTAGTTAAGGGCCTTTGGCATCTTTGGTTCAGGCGGAATAGATGATGATGGGAGAATTGGTGATATCAAGAAATTGGGAAGAAACTTATGCACACGGTGTTTATGCACCACGAAGCCCAAATGGCATGATTAGGGATCGAAGCGAGAATCCCACGCACCAGAGGTGAGCGCGCTCTACCACTGAGCCATCGCGGCCCAGCCATTTTTTATTTCGATTTTTTATTTATGGTCTTTATTCATCTAAGGTTTAGGTCGGGATAGGGGAGAGGAAGGGTGTCGGCGAGGGCCTAAGTTGGGGGTACCATCCCGCCCGACAGCCATTTTCTGTGAACCTAAATGGAATGAATAGTTAGCTATGTTTGGTATAAGCCCTGTCACAAATCTGGGAAATGACTTCCTAGGAAAGCACATGGGGATCTAGGCCTCAATTCTAGGTACAATCCCGGCGTTCACTTGATGACACTGAGGGAAGCCCTGAAAACTCTCACATCAATAATTATGGCTGACGAGGCGGTCGTAATCCGACACAGTGATTTTCGTCACTGGATCTCGTAGACTCAAACTGTTATTCAATGGCCTTTTGGGAACTATACTGTATCATGACACTTACGACAAAGAATGTATTCAAGAGGATGTATTTATGAATGTATTTAAGACGAGAAATGAAGAGTGGGGGAAACTTTTGTGTGGAAATACTAGTAATATGAGAAGCAGCCTGTGGATGCCAACTTGTGAAATAATTTACGAAGGACATTTCCTGTCATTTTCTAGGTCTTGTTTATGAACACGTGAATTTGTTGTTTTAGTCGTCACAAATTTCCGTGTAAAATTCATGTGCAAGTTCGCGAGGGTATCTTATTGTTTGAGAAATAACTGGATTGTGGAAATAAACAACCCTACAAGAAAGAATTTTCATCAGAACGCACAAAATAATAGAGCATATTCGTACTGCGTATATCGAAGTACTGTAATCTTCTAAGCTAATGAATGCATCATAATCATTGTTCTCCCAGAAGTTTTTAAGGTTACATTGGTATGCGGTATAAAGTATAATTATTTCCCTTGTAGAATGAACTTTTCCCGATTACTGTTTACCACAAGCCAAGGCTATAAGTTGGTGAACCATAGCCTCCTCCTTAGTAAGTCATTAATGTCAACGTCAAATGGAAATAAGTTTCGTATTGTTTAATGAGTAAGACAGCGCTGTGCAGACTGTAAAGAAGTTAACACAGTAGAACGATCAAGATTCTTACTTGGCTTGAGTACTTTTACAGTTGACTTAAAAGTGCACATGATAATTTCAAAATATCTGCAAGCGAAATCAAGATGGTAATCCAAATTAATTTCCAATGTAGATTGTACGAGACATTCCATAAATATTCAGCTTTCCTGTCGTTTGACGTCGACCGAATGCATTATGGTAGTATAGATGAAACCTGAGTCAGATATGGCTCAAAGTTAAAAATGTCGTTCAAATTTAAAACAAAAATCAATTTGATGGTTTGAAGCTCGTTAATTACTCTAACAGACAGTAATGTGATAGCTGAACTGCACAAAGATTTAATAGAATAGCGTGGATGAAACACGAGTTCTACATTGAGATCACAAGCCATCGACTGGATATCATTATTCAGGAGGCAGTGCAATGCTCGAAGTTTAGAGGTGGGGGGACGCCGTACCCTTTTTCATTTTGGATTTGGCGTACCCTTGCCTTTTTATTAACGGGAGCTCATTGCCTTTACTTTCAATAGGCAATCGCCGCCACTAGATGCAAGCTTACTCGTACATTTTCTAGCCAATTCTGCAAACTTTCCCATACCTTTTCAAACCCATTTCGAGTTCAGTTTTAGAAAATCGTAATATTTTCAGTCATAGGGTCTGAGGCCACTTTGCTTCACTTTATATCATTTATGCATGTAGGCCTACTATTCCAGTCAGGAGAATGCTTTCCTTTTATATCTATTCCATGTTTCATGCTTTGGCTTTAAACATAATTTTTTGTCGTAACGTTCATTTCTGGAAATTGTGTTACATCATAACAGAAATTGATCTCACTGCCATGGGCGCCTGCAGTTTTTTTTTTTTTTTGGGGGGGGGAAGAGCAAAGTTCGGCTGTGGCTTTAAACCCAAACGGAATTGTGCGTAAAACAAAACGCTTTTAATCTCTATTTCCATCTCCATACTATATCGATGTATGAGACAAACCATTTTCATTTAGCAATTATTTTACATATTTTATTATACTAATTCCATACTGTGCTCTCACGCACTGTTGTGCTGCTAATGCTTCAAACTAATGATGAACTTAGCTCGGAGGTGACTTTTAAAAAAAAAATATTGTTTCTTTTTAGATGTAACTGGCTTCATACATAATTATTTTCGCAAATTCATGAAATGATTCCGAGTTTAAGTTGGACTTAAACGATGGCATGATGATGTTTCTTTTTTGTCTTAGATATCTGTCTTTAGTAGTCAGATTTTAGACATGTTCTTGTAATTCAGCCCTGAAATCTGAATTTAAGAACTATATAAACTGAGTTTTAATTGGTCATATATTTCCTGTCAGTTTGGTATCCGAGCAGAACTACAGAGATTCCACCAGGCTCTCCTAAATTCTCGAGTTCATACCTGCAACCAACTCCAAAACATTTACACCTTCCCAAACAGAAAATTGCTAGGAAAACAACTAACTTGACGAGACTACTATACGCTATAGTTACTATGAAATTAGAAGTCCATTGTTACCAGACAAATAACAGAAACATTATCTACTGAACAACATCTTTGCTAATGCAAATAAGACTAATTAATTTTCTTACATCAAATGAATAGTTAAAGAAATACAGCCAGCTTCAAAAATCCAGGGAGAGGCAAATGCCCCCCCCCCCCACATTCCTCCCTGCTGCGGGCGCCGATGGTTACTTTGTAATGTCAATAATCATTTTGTGAGCATGTTTGATTTCTGTAATTATTTCAGGTGAAAAAGGACCCCCGAATCAATTGCAAACAAAAATTGATGGAGTAGATCGTTTGAGAAGAACACGTAAATGCATAATTAATAAAAGTGTACAAACACCGTGACATAAGTACATACACTAAATATTTCCGGACAAAGCTGGTTTCCTTATATTTGGTTATATTTACGGGACAGTATGGAAAAAGTATTTTAGAGGTAAATCGTAAATTAGCTTTAAAAAATAAACTTATATTTGTTATTGTTTGAAGTATTTTCCGTACGTTATGACGCAAGCTTGGCACACTCTGGGATGGCACCTTCAACTAAACCCTGGCCAACGCCTCGCATCCTGTCCCCTCTCCTAACTCTGCGTGAACCACAGATGCCTAAAGGCCATAAATGGAATTCAAATTCAAAAGGTTATATAAGCATTTACACATTGCTATAGGTATTGGAAGTGAAAGTGAATCCAAGTGGGATATCCAATTCCGCAAGTGCATGTAGTGTAAAAATACGAAAAAAGGAAGGTTGCAGCATCAATAGATTGAAAGAGACCTGATAAATTTGAGGTTGATAAACTCAAATTTGAAGTCAGTTTCCGTCGACAATCTTTCGTTCAGACGTTAGTTCAAATTCTTAAAAATGGAAGAAGCTATCCAGGTTCTGAACAGTTTGATAAACATTTATTTATATCTGAAAACTAATATATATTAACAGTGGTGTACTTCAACCTTGGCGCACCCTGGCGGCGCCAGGGTACTTTTTTGAGAGTTGTGTGTATATTTATATCTACCATGAACTTTTTTTCTGCAGAAGTGCACCACTGGGTATATATAGTGGTAATGTGCACTGAATGTATTTTTAACACCAATACTCTTGCTGGAATGACTATTTGAATTCTTCGTTAAAAGACACAGGTCGCTTTCAGTAGAAGTGATAATGTTTTAGGTCCCTCGATAGGAAAACTATAGCTAAAGATTCCTTATAATCACGCTCAGTCCGTCTGTCCGTCTTTGTTAGGAAATTAAATCTCACGAATTACGAAGTGTAGAGAAGGTGCTTGAGGTGTTGTTCGAAAGATATTGGGTAGATTAGCTCATAGCTACCGGAACCACTTTCATTGGTCCGCAGATTCAGTGTTGCCAACCCTTTTTTATAAATCAGTTGTTCAAAATGCTTCTATTCCGTTATACCAAACTTGCATAAACATTATTCGGCTTACTAGAAACATGCTGCGGGTATCCTCGTCCCCAAGCACCTCGTTGTCAGTGTTGCAACCCTTGTGCATTAATATCATTAATCAGAATGTGTAGAGAGATGCTAGAGGTTGTTGTTCGAAAGGTGTTGGCTACACTAGCTCAGAGCTCACGGGAACCATCTTGATTAGTGGACTGGTTCAGTGTTGCCAACCCATTAAAATTCAGTTGTTCAAAATGCTTCTGTCCATTAGAACGTTGACCTATCTGCACCAAACTTGGCATAAACATTATTTGACAATAGAAAAGTACTGTGGGCTTTCCCATACCTAAGCACTCTAGTTGTCAGTATAGCCGACCTATTTTATAAAAAAGAATGCTTGTGTGACTAAAATGCTATTAAGGGATCGTACCCTCCGCGATTGTTACCAGAATCGCAGTTCTAGCTTGTTTTTACAAGTTGTTCTGTTGAACGTA
>JAGDQP010049767.1:0-14415 GCA_022664845.1 Lepisma saccharinum | reverse complement strand
TTACGGAAACTTTTTGTTCCAAATTTTTTTGTTGCAAACTATTTTTTCTTACATTTTTTTCTTTCTTACTAAAACTTTTTTTTTGTTACGAAAACTTTTTGTTCCAATTTTTTTTGTTGCAAACTATTTAATCTTACAAACTTTTTTCTTACTAAAACTTTTTTCTTATGACTAAAACTCTTTTCTTACGAAATTTCTTTAAACTTTTTGTTGCAAACATTTTTTTCTTAGAAACTTTTTCTTACTAAAACTTTTTGTTCCAACTTAAGGAAATTTTGTTCTTAGAAATTTTGTTACAATTTTTCTTGTTACGAAAACTTTTTGTTCCAGTTTTCTTTGTTGCAAACTTTGTTTTGTTACGAAAACTTTTTGTTCCAAATTTTTTGTTGCAAACTTTTTTTTTTTTCCAACTTTTTTTAAAAACTTTTTGTTCCAAATTTTTTTTTGTTGCAAACATTTTCTTCTTACAAACTTTTTTCTTATGAATATTTTGAAAGACAAATACTTGTTACGAAATTATTTTTTGTAAAACAAAATGACAAAAATTTCTTTACCATTTTTTTTGAAAATGCAAATACTTTTTGTGAAAGTAAAACTTTTTTGTGATGGCAAATACTTTTGTAAGTTTTTATTTAATACTTATGTTAAAATTGTCTTGTAAGGTAAATTTGTTAAAGGAGATTGGAATAAAAATACAAATCAGAATTCTTGTCAACTTTTTATTATCATATTCATTTCATTGTACAAGAAAAGTATTTACTATGATTTCACTTTATGTATCAGTTTTTGTATTAGTTGTCTTTAAACACATTAATTTATACCAGTTGTTTTCTTATTTCAGCATTGTTTGTATCACTTGTGTGGAAAAGCATCACTGTTCAATAGCTTGTAGTCACAACACTTTTGTATCATTTGGAAAATGTTTGAGTCTGCATGTATCTTACTTATGCACAAATAAAAAGTTCCTTGTTAGTACAAATCAATTATTTTATTTCCTATACAAATACCAGTCCTTGTGTATATTCAAAGTTGAAAGGAGTGAAGATCTTTGTTGGTACAAGTCCATGGATGCAATGTATCTTTCACCCATAAGATTAAGCGGATTCTGTCCTTACATTCGGAATCTGTCATCATTTTCTTGTAAGTCGTAAGAAATTTATGTAGTATATCAATAGAATCAGTGTGGGATTCAGTAAATTTCTCGTATATCTGATCACAAACCAAGGGAGTTGTTAATACATCAACCATACGAAGTAGAATAATTTCCTTGCTTAAGTCTACACACTCGTGGTCAAATTCAAAGGAAATGTCGTGAAAGCACTCATCACAAATTATACTAAAGCAAGGTGTCCATTCTTCAAGACTTGACAGCACACAGTCGACACCCACCTCGGCAAATGTACACTCACAGCTAGCCATTGTTTCCTGATTCAGTTGCAGCAGACTAAGTCACAATCGAATCGTCATGGCAATTTATTGACTTCATCAACCAATCAGATTATTTAAATTCAAATGACATCATTACCTAATATGCTAGTACTTGTTTGCTTAGTTCTTGTTACAACTCTACAAAAAAATGCTATTTTATTCATAGAGCCTACTGGAGCACGAGACGAGTGTATTAACACTTTTAAAAGTTTTGTAGTCACTAAGTTCAGCTTTGGATACTCCTTTTTGCAGTTCGTATCCTGTGAGATATGCAACTTAACAATACTAGTAAGATACTTTGCTTTTGGAAATGTACTCTAACATCCGAACATATCAGACAATAAGAAAACTAGGTGATATCATTTTATTAAAATAATCCATGGTTGGCAACACTTAAAAGTTTGGTATAAGTTGGCAACTCTTGTTGTCGTTGCTGAATTACTATACAAATGGCAAAGAATAACTTATTAAATTATTTTAAGATGGAAACACTGTTAAGTGTAAGATGACAACACTGCTTGTTCAGCAATGCCAGCTGGCTGTGATATTCTCTCACAGACTCTTTCCCCCACCTGTCTCCTACTCTTCCTGTTTCAAGTAAACATATGGTTGCAGGCTGTGAAAGCAAGGCATGGACTTCCGGTGTGCAGTGCTAGTTTCTTAGTGTCTGTGTGTGTGTGTGTGTTTGTGTGTGTTTCTGACGGGGTTCTGCAAAAGTTGGTATATGCGGGGGATGTCCTTGCATCAGGTGATAACATCCATCGGTCAAGTCCCGTAAACTTAGGAAATATTCTTTCATTATATTACCTAAGATTCTGCCAGGGAAAATATAAAAGTAAGTAATTATAATTTCTCAATACCCATCTATTTGTTTTATCTGTCTTACAAAACACTATATACAAAAGCTATGCCCCTAGTTTAATTCATTAATATGTTCAATACAAGTCAGCTACATGGTCTCAGGAAAGGTAGATTTATCAACCCGTGTCGTATAAGGAGAGAGTACATTGTAATTCTAAGATGTCAATCACTTGAATTGACACAACAAGCAGTCCAACAGACCTCATTTTCTTCTTATATTATGAGTAACTGTGGTTTCAAACACTCTTTTTGGCTATAATCAGCTCTTTCTAGCTTTCATTTGATTCAAAGTAGTGCAAATGCTGTTTATCTTCTTAACCAAACAGTCTTTTCGAGCATAATGTACATGCAAAATCGTTATATACTCTTAAAATACAACTGAAAGAGTACATAGTATTTAAAAATCATGTTCAAGCTACTTCAAATGTGAATTTTCTGGCTATATATTGTTCGGTATTATATAAATCCACGCTTTTCACCTTCAAATACACGTTCAACCTAGTTTCAATGACGGTTTTCTTGTTACGTATTGACTACATGTGGTTCTTAGGACCTCTCTTTGTATTAATAAAGCGCGTAATATGGGCAATTTTGATTTAGCAGAGTTGATTTCTCAATTAATATGCAAACTGTACAAGTAAAATAATGTCTACACTCCATTCTAAACAGTCCCTCACGCGAGAAAATCGAAACAATGAGTCCTTCGTACCATATTTTTCGTGAAGATATGGTTTGTTTCTCTACTATTCGTGTTGAAATTCCTATTTCAATGTTGTATATTAACAAAATTGTATTGCACATGGTCAAATTCGGGTAATCATCCATCTTAGTGACGCCATTTTCATATTCATGAACTTGTTTTGTAACAACTAACCTCTAATATGGCGTTATTCTCGTATTTTCAGGTTTCAAAGTATCTTAAAGACTAGTTTTCTGCTTAAAATCATGTTTGAATATCTCTTTCATAGTGCTTACCGTTAAATAAGAGGACTTCATTCTCTAAGTTTCACATCAATTAGTCCTTTTCGTGTTTAATTAAAGTTCTTTCTACTTCAAATGTTACTTTTCTCCGTATATACTGACTGGAAGAAGCCCCTTCCTGATAACAAATACCGAAATAGTTGTAATTTCATCTGAGAAGTCGGCTTTAGGCACATATAATCATGTTTGTGCTATAGATTACCACTAAATAATTCTTTCCAGGGGTAAAATACAGTGTAAGGGTCATTTCTAGTTACATTATCTGTTAAATAAGTTCTCTAAAGTGATAGTTTGAAGTTTAATTCATTCTTTTCCTATTTCAAAAGAGGTCTTTTCTCCTAAAAACGTCAATGAATACCTATGTGAAGCAGGAAATAGCCCTTCAAAACAGTTGCTAATCGGGTAAATTATTCTTAAACATGCACGTCAGAAGACGTGTTATACAGGTTTCCATTGCAAAGAACAATAAACACCCCGCGGTATTAAGCTAAAATCAGATTTCAAATATGGTCCAGATGCGTCTCGTATGCTATTCAAAGGAATAATCAGCCTGTATTAAGATAGAATATCTTAAAAGTAGCGTCTATAATTCTGTTATATAGTTTTTGCATGTCCTCTGAGACAATATATATCTAATATTTCAACGTAAAATAGATTTCTACACATACAGTACAGTTCTTTGTACACTTTCGGTACGCTAACTAGCTCACAAATAGCGATATTGTAGTAATTTCGACTTTAAAAGTCTTAAGAAACATCTCAAAAGTAAAATATTACGAAAACTTTTGCTTACAAATGCATTAATCACATATCATACAGTTCTTTGTGCACAATAAATGTACTCCTAGTGTTCACATTATTCGAGAATTGGTACTAATGCAGTAATTTCGGTTTACATTGACTCAAGTCGCATGGTTCTACATGTAAAATATGTATATTTCATCGTCTCAGGACTTCAAATCATTCATTTATACAAATAGAGGTGTGAAAACAAGCAAAAACAGTTCTTATGCAGAATAATCACATCTCTGGAGTAGAAATTAATCATAAAAGATGATAGTATTATACTAAATTCTTCTTATACAGATGTCAAAACACAAGGCAGCAATTCCATTACAGGATGCGTAAGTATCTATAATATTTATCCTAACTATGAAATATATTTCGTATGAAACCTCACCGTTTCCTCTACTTAAATATTCAGGTAGAGTTCGTATAAAAATCACACATTTTTTTTTTCTTACCATCTAGTTGAAACAACAACAGAAAAGGTTTTCACTCCTCGAGTCTTCTCTGACACTGCGAAAATTGAAACGATATGTGGCACGAGCCAAAAAGACCAACAGATGCCTTGATCTGTTACTTAAAACAATTAACGTCTGGACAGACACACTTCTTTTCCCCAGCCTTCTCCAATCCACGCGAGCCAATTTCCGGTTCCCACGGCTACAAAATTCCCATGCTTCTCTGTGGGGTCAACGGGTTGAACCTTGGCCCTAAAGGTGAAGTTCTGTGCGGAAGGAAATGACAGTTTTGTCAAATTAATGGCCTATATATGTCATTTTTGCACCATATGGTCAAATTTTGGTGGAAGGGGCTGGGAGAAAAACTCACACCGCTACTGTTTGATGATTAATTACATGATTGAAGGGAAGGGAGGAAGGTGACAAATGTCTCTTCTCAAAATTTCAAAACAGAAGAAGGAAAAAGTAAGGAAAGAAGTTTTCACTATATCTTCCGGTTGCTTTGACAAATTTAGCTTGTGTTCAGACGAATCATTGCGAGAAGCATGATCCAAACACTGGCTAGCGTTTTTGACTTCAAGACGATAGTTGAAGAGGTAAGCGGGTTCGAGTCTTGCTAAGTCCCTCTCCGTCCAATCATTTCGACATATCTAGCGTATGTCTTCTTGATTTGATATTGAATTCATCTTACGACAGGATAATATAACAATATTAATTTCGAATGAGTGGTCGTTATAGGGTGTTCATAAAATAATTGACATTTATCTGAATTATAAAATAAAAATTAAATAGAAGTAATTGCTGGATTAAAACAATGAAAATATAAGGCGTTGAAGGTAATATGTACATCAAATGACTGAAAACTTGATAGGAAATTGATTATTGAGTATTTCACGTATTGCTTTCACCAGCCATGTACTTTTAGTATAAAAAACATAATATTGTAATAATTTAAAGTACTGGTTCAATGAAAATGCTAATTTCATCTATTATTATCACTACCTTCTATTACATGATGTACAAACTCTGAAAATGATTGCAAACTTAAATTAAAGTAGTATTCCCTGGTATATCTAGTATAAAACCAACATAACTTATGGAGCACCTACTTTTTGCGTGCGATTCATGCTAGTGACTAAAGTATTATAGAAGGAACAAAAAATTGGGACGTTATTTCGGGGGTTTTACTGTATTTTTGTCCGATTATTCTCGTACAATTGTAAAATTGGTTCGCTTTTAACAAGGTAATTTATAAAATGAGTTGAAATGGTCAGATTATGGTATTCGGGGATGTAGTTATTGCTAACTATGAGGAGGAGGGGACAAATGGAGGAAGCTAAGCCTGCTGTTAAACAAAAAAAGTACCTGCCACTTTTTTCCGATTATTCCCCCAGTATACTACTGCGGTAACAGTTTGAAATTTGTGTTAACAGTTCAGCATTATGCTGTAAGGTCATTTAAAAATTCAGATTGGAACAGCGCGAGCGTATTGTTTGGAAATTCTATGAAACTCGAAGTAATGCAGGTGTCAACAAGAAATTTGGTGCAAAGACCTCTGCATCAGAATCAAATAGGCCTACTTCAACGTTAGTTGCTGTGATGATTTGATGGTTACAGGATAGAGTTACAGACAATGACGTTAAAATGACTTTGCACCCAAAACATGTCATCGTCAAATCTTTCAGAACTATTGCTTTATGCAAGTTGTATCAAACCCTCACTGTTCTTCTGATATCTTTAAAATAACATTATTCCTTTGGATGCTCGCGTGTTCGCTGGGAACGGTGTGGAATAGCCATCATATAGTCCTGACCTCAACCACTGAAACAACTTTTTATGTGGTTATCTTAAGTAGTATTTTTCAACTTTTTTTATACTCACGGACCGGCAAACTATAGGGAAACTCTTCCACGGACCGGAAAGATGCCACTAAATTGGAGGTTGGTGGTCTATAAGGGATTTAAAGTAGGAAACAAGGGGAAGTTTGGCATTTAAAGTTTAACAATATCGTTACTCTTTTTCCAGAGGCTGAACAGTGATGATGATTTATGGCTGAAACGGTTTGGTATTTAGATCAGGAATTTCAGAAGGAAGAGCTCCGAAGAAAATTATACGTGAGAAACGTCTTCTCGTTGAGCTATGATTTTTATGGCTATTTGTAATTTGTAGATGCTTGCGTCTTCTGTGTGAATAGTTGACTGGGTCAAACTGTCCGTTGTAATCAGGGAACTTGAACCCATGTGCCAACCTGCCCATTATTTACAACTATTTAATCAGGACTAATATCATTCCGGAAGGGGGAGGGCACGTACCCAGGTGACCCCTTTGGCTACGTGCCTGCGCACTGTAGAATATTTTCGAAGTATTTCCCCCTCAGCTACGATGACCGTGTGCATCCTGCAAGTAAACGCTTCAATTACATACTGAAGGATATCGTTTTAAATGGCCAGAATCTCACTGCATAGCATCTTTCAGTTCGAAGACTGTTTTGCCTGCGTTCCTGTCCATTCTTTCCTTTAGATCAGAGGTTTTCAACCGCCGATCCACGAAACTACTGTACTAGTCCTCGGCCAATTCATATATTCAATTATTTAACATCTATTTTTGTAGATTTCGGCATTTCATTTCCAAAACAACTAGTATCTGAAAATGTGCTAACATCATTTGAACGTCAAATAAACCTCCAACTTCCTAAGGGCTGGAAAAGGTGACACCATGGTAATTATCTTTCAGGGGCACAAGCGTAATCGATTGACTCATATGGTATGCTTTCATTATCAAACTGCACGTGGAGCCCTTTATTCTGACATATGCTTCCCCATCATAAAGAAAATTGAGAACAATATCACCGAAAGGAGAAATTTAACTTGAGTAGTAGACCCGTTCGATGTCATGCATACTGGTATAAAACTGCGAATACATGGTAGTACGATAAAACTTTAAAGTTCGAATTCTCTTTCTTCGGAAATATTTATATTGCTGTGTTTTAATGTTTCGGTATTGCTTCCTCCTAGACGGTATCAAATCGATTAGATAATTGCAACGTGTTCCCAAATAACGCTATATACGACGTATTTGCAGTCACCCCCCCCCCCCCCACTCACAGCCTAAAATAGCTCTTATTCCACAGAATGATTGTTTAGTAACTTATTTCTATTGTTCATATTACATGTTAAAAATACAATATTTAGAGTTTACCGAGCGACCGTACCTCAGTTGGTAAAACGTTATTTCGTTTATTTTGGAAGGTTTTGTGGTAGTGTCCAGCAGCCAGCCATCCAAATCGAGGTTTTCCCTTGTTTTCCTAGGTTATACCAGGCAAATGCTGGGATGGTAGCTTGAACAAGACCACCGTTGATTCCTTTCCAAAATATTCCCTTTTGTTATTAAAGTTTTTGTTGTTAAAAGATATCCGATGTAAAATGTACTACGAACTGTTTTCCATTTTTGGTAAATAAATCAATCAATCTATTAGAGCATTAACAGCATTTAAGCATTATTCTATCAGAATTCGCACATGTGACATAATGTGCCACACAGTGTTATTCAATTGTGCACTTCAATTCTAGAAGAAATTAAAAAATGATAGCACTTGCACCAAAAAAAAAAAAAAAAATGATTTCAATAAAAGATACGTGTATGCTTTGTAGCGCAGATACGTAGTTATTACAGCACATGACCTTACTACAATGAGACTCACTCCATCTTTGATAAAGATGAGTGTATCAAGTGAATAGGATTAAACAAATATTACAAATGACATTGCATTTGTCCTATCAGTCTTTGCATCAGAGTATTGCTTCAGTTATTTGCCATCATTGTGAAATTTCACCTTCGCTAAAGTTAGAAATCCTGATAGTTATCTTATCAAATGATCCATTTACTATAGAGAAACTACGTACATTTCGAAATTTGCTCTTCAATAAAAGAGTGATTACGAATTACAATTCTTCTTCTTCTTCTATTGTCTCTGAGTAGCCACATTTCTTCTTCCCATTTCCTAAATAAGTACCATAGTCATGAAGTTATGAAATGAGAACAAAAGTATTTCCAGTAATAGAAAGTAAACAACCAATGCCATAAAAGTTATTAATGTTTAATAAATTCAGTTAACAATAAAGTGTTTGAACTTACGAAGGACACAACTGACACACAAGTCTCTGAGACATTGACCGACCGTACCAAACATGAAGGTTTAATATCAATAATTAACGCTTAGCCAAGTATTGGATGATATAAATAACAAATAAATTTATATGCAAACAAGATACCGAGCTAAAAAAAAAAAAAGAATGAAAATATACACAAACAATTTGAAAGTCACTGAGGAATCCTATAACAATACATACAAGACACAAAGTCACCTTCTTCGTAAATTAGGACAATATGCTTCCCGTATTCACTAAAAGCATGTAAGAGGCCACTTCATATCATAAACAATAATCCACTCCTAGCTTAAAATTGCACTAAATTTAAAAAATGCTGAAATAAAAAATGGGTACTTCTGACTCAAAATGAACTGGTATCAAGGGTCGGATCTGACTGACCGATAGCTTAAATTTCTTTTATATATATGTATATATATTTGTGCAATCTACATGAATTTTGGCTTGGTTGGACGATGCACCTACATTTAATTACAAAAGAAAATTGTAACTATTGTTATTAGTTAAAATCGCATAGACTTTTACCTACGACAATATCTACTTTCCTGTTATCTTGTTCCCCTTACTTTTTTTTTTTTTTACAGACGTCTTGACTTGCTGTAAATGTTTTCTTTAGAGATAAAAAACCTTGAGAAAGACACAAACGATCACTGCTTTAGTTTGCTAATGCATGTTGTAGGCTGCTGTAGATATGATTGAATGGCCACTCACAGGGCAGGCTTTCATGATGGTGCCCTCTTAACTATTATTTTAATTTTTCTTTTAGGTTTCAACAGTAAGTGCTAACTGCCTTATAGAACCGTTCTGTCCATCTGTCCGTCGACAACTTTCAACTCAGGAAGGGATTTCAGGTGTCGTTGGAAAGGTCTCCGTGAGACGATGTCAACCCCGTATAGATAATCCATATCACAGGGGCGGATAATTTTGAACTCAGAAGCTACTAGGGCTATGAAAATGTTTGAGGTGTCGTTGGAAAGGTATCGCCGAACTTTTTTCCAAAGAAACATTGACCATACAAATAGGATGTTCGTTGCTGAAGTCTAGTGGTAGCATATGCCCACAGTCCCCCGACTTGGCTCCGCCTCACTTGCTCCCTTTCCTTCTTTCTCTGAAGGAAAAATATTTTGACGTAAAGAAGGAAAGTACGAACAAGGAATGCAGTATTTTACTCTCCCTAGAAAGAATGTTGTAAAAGCTTTTGTGTTTTTCTCTTCAAAAAGCTTCCAGTGAATTACACACACACAGATACCAAGACACACAAATACTGTAGCTATATTTTATCCGTTCAAAGGTTTCCGTTTGACGTAAAGAATGGAAATAATAAGAAACAAGAATCACTAGCAGTTTGTCTAAAGTCCAAAATTTATCTTTCTTCCCAGTGCTTGTGCAACCTTGTTCAACGAAACCTTTTTATTTTTTGTGACTACTAAGTTAAACATAAAGTCCTTCGTGTACGAGTAACAGAGCCCACTTTCCTTATTATTACTGATAACATAAACAGTAGTATATATTGTGTACGCAATGTGGTCTTTCATATAGAATAAACTCAAACCTACGTTTATGGAAATAACAGGTTGCCCTGCACCTGACGTCATTGAAATCTCCAAGGATATTGGGATTAGAGGGTAGGCCAAAATTACAAAAAAAATCTGAATCCGAACGTCAAAACGTCAGTCCGCCATCTTGGTATGCCCAGCCTGAATTTAGGAGAATGGTAAAGACAATATGAAAGTGATTAGCTAATTTCTGAACCTAATCATTCAACATCTTAATATGTCAGGATTGAAAACTAATATAACTTAGATTCATCGAACGAATTAGCTGTTGTTTGGTGGCAATTTCCATTCTCTTTTTCATCTCGAAGATGACGAACTGACATTTTGATGTTGGGATTCAGTTTTTCTTTTTTAAATTTTGGCCTACCGTCTAACATCCTTGGATATTTCAATGACGTCACGTGTGAGGCAACCTGTTATTTCTATAAACGTTGCTGGGGCATTTCACACCAACTGGCCAGATTTTAGAGATCGGCCCCATCTCACCTTCTCGGATTTTGATGACATCTGATACAAAGGTTTGTCTTGTGTTCAAATGAGCACACACAGAGTTTGAGCTCAGTATCGCCTATATAAAGCGCGGTACGACCCCCAAGAAAATACCCCGTTTTTCAGACTAGGTGAGCAAACTGACAAAAGTGCAAGGTTAGCTTCATCCTATTCAGCCATAAATGATCGCAGACGCCCGAAAAGACCATCTCTAGTACACTTTTCTTCATAGATTTCGAAAGTGAGGTCTTTTTGGGGCTACACATCATACTTTTTTTTTTTAGGAAAATGTGGGCTAAAAATGGAAGAAAATCCAAATTGCCACCTGGTGCACAAAACTTCATCATCGTACAGGCTGGAAACTAACAGCTACACGTAATGTTTTTGTTACAGGTTTAGCAGAGGTATATTAGAGGAGGAGCTAGGGTACCCCCTATAGACCCCTCAGGACTAAATGAAACTAGTATTTTCAGAAGCTTCAAACTTCCCTGATTCACATTAGAACTGTTAACAAGAAAAAAGTGTTCCACTATGGCCGCCAGCCGCAACAAACATTTTTTAAAATCATACCTATGTTACTTAATTTTTTTTTAGAGGAAAATCTAACAACAGTGGAATTATGAAACATACCTTGTTTAATTTGGTAAATAACAGGGAATTAGCTAATAATATTGTTATGCGTATATTGGTCTTCGTTTAGAAGAAAAAGAAGACGAAATCTCAGAAATTTCAATTTTTTACATAATTTTCTATTTCTATTTTCCCTTAAACTTACGCTTCACTTGGAAGTGAAATTTACTACTGAAATATTTTTCTATCTATCCTCCATCAACATACAAGAATCTATGGTTTACACTTGCTCAGTTACGGAGAAAAAAATATTATATATAAAGTAAGGCACATTTTGGCAGAAAGCTTGAATTTACAAGAAAAAACATTGGTACATCGTAAGAATAAGACAATACATACGTGATTGAAACATACTCGGATTTCTAAAACAATGGTTTCCTTTTCATAAGTACTTCTTACAGGCATATTTGGAAGAAAATTTGACTGGCGTCAGTTTTTTAAATCTAAAATTTAACAGAAATTTCCCAGGTATACAAATACATAATCATACATTACGTATATATATATTCAGAATACTGTATAAATATTTTCGTAACACTACATTTATAAATAATAGAAGTTTCTCCATATGCAACATTGATAATTAACATTTTTAAATTCAGAGTTTTTTTTTTAAATGGATTATCTTTCTGTGCATATGCGCACAAGAATTTGCTAATGGAGACAGGGTGATGAAGACTCCTATGACTAAAAATTATAAAGTTAGTTGAAAATACATAAAATTTATAAAATCCATTAATTGATAAAACATTTAAAGCAAAGAAATTTAGATAAATAATACATAGATTACATAATATACCATAATTAGACTACATAATGATAAGAATTTAAATGAGTAAAGTTGTCTTTGCAAGTAACTAATAATGAAGTGAATATGATTAGACAACGTTTTTCAATATATAATGATGTGTAAAAAAAAACACTTAAGAATATTTTTAATGAAAGATTCCTACATAATTATTATATAAGAAGTCTAAGAACATTAATTTCACAAACTTGTAAGTTATATATCTATAGGGCCGGGAAACCGGGACAGGACCGGCAAACCGGGACTGTCGCCCCAAAAGGCTTCTGCCGGTGGAATTCTCAGAAGCTAACAGACTGTTCATTTCCAATACATTTTTCAAGAAACCGCCCCAGAGGAAGTGGACATGGAAAGGCCCAAATGGGACCAAAAACAAAGTAGACTACGTTCTATCAAACAACAGGGAAATTCTGCAAGACGTGTCTGTTCTGAACAGTTTCAAAGTCTCGAGTGATCATAGCATGGTGAGATGTAAGCTGAAAGAAATACGAGACTTGAGAGAAAGAAGCTTATCAGAGGAAAACCGCCACTTTTAGATCTGGAAAATCTAGGGAAAAACAGAGACATTCAACATAGAACTAAGCAACAAATTTAGCGCCTTGGAAGAGTTAGAGGATGAAGAAGACATCAATAGCAGAAATAAAATACTGACCGAGATAATAAGAGAGACAGCCAAGGAAATAGCAGCACCAGAAAGAAAAGAGGGAGCAAAATGTTAGAAGAAACTAAACTCTTGATGAAGAAAAGAAGGGAAATGAAAGAAGAGGAAAATTAAATAAAAAGGATTGAATACATCGAACTAAATAAAACAGTAAAGAAGAAAATAAGAGAGGATGTACGAAGATATAACGAAAATCTTGTTAGAAATACAATCGAGGTGAACAAGAGCCTGAAGAAAACCAAACAACAGTTCATGATAGGGGAAAAGCAAATAATTGCAGTTAAGAGACCAGACAGGACCGTAACACGATATAAAGAAGAAATTATAAAAATATTTGAAAATTTCTACAGAGAATTGTACTACTCCGAAGAATAGCTAGGAAATGAAGACTCAGAAGAAAATGATGTAGATGTCCCAGATGTAATGAAAGAAGAAGTGGATAAAGTACTTCGAGGGATGAAGAACGCAAAGTCGCCAGGAGAAGATGGACTCACAGCGGAGATGTTTAAATGGGGAGGTGAAAACATGAAAGAGGAACTTGCGAAATTATTCTCAATGTGCCTGAGGAAGAGAGAAATACCGTTAAGTTGGAATAATACATATATATATATATATATATATATATATATATATATATATTTTGTACAAGAAAGGAGACAAAGAATGCGTCGAAAACTACAGACCAATTAGTTTACTGTCAGTTCTATACAAAATGCTCACCAAAGTTATTTTGAATCGTATTGGACAGGACTTAGATTTTAACCAGGGAACAAGCCGGATTTCGTCGTGGATTTAGCCTAATGGACCACATACAAACATTGAATGAAGTTATGGAAAGGACTAATAAATATGAACTTCCACTATGTTTGGGATTCATAGATTTCGAAAGAGCTTTCGATTCGGTCTCCTTGTCAGCAGTACTTAAATCACTTGAACATCAAGGCATCGAAAATACGTACATCAAGCTACTGCGAAACATCAATTCGACTGCCACACTTGTCATTAGACTATACATCAAGAAAGTGAAAAATTTAAAGTTGGAAAGGGGGTAAGCAAGGAGATTCATTTTCTCCAAAACTGTTTTGTGCGGTCATGGAGAATGTGTTCCAAAATTTAAACTGGGATGAAGTTGGAATTAAAATTAATGGCGAATATCTTCATCACCTACGGTTTGCTGATGATATAGTACTGTTTGCTTCAAATGCGGAAGAACTACAAACCAGAATGGAAGAACTGAATAATGAGAGTTCGAAAATAGGCTTTAAAATGAATTTAAGTAAAACAAAAGTCATATACAATCAACATGCTGCAAAAAGGGAAATATATATTAGGGGGGAGACAATAGGTATAGTTGATGAGTATGTTTACATAGGCCAGCTCAAAACATCGAATGATAAGTTGACTGATGAAATGAATAGAAGATGTAAAATGGCGTGGAGATCGTTTGGAACACTACACTTTATTTTCAAAAGCAAACTACCAATGTGTCTGAAGCGTAAAGTTTATAATCAATGTATATTACCTGTCATGATGTACGGCTGCGAAACTTGGACATTGAATGCGCAAACGACTCAAAGATTGAGAGTCACACAAA
>JAGDQP010049766.1:505-14415 GCA_022664845.1 Lepisma saccharinum | reverse complement strand
ATTATTTAATGATCAACTGCCTTCCATTTCCCATTTTGCTATAAAAACTCAATTCATGCAACCTTGTAATATATATATGACCGCCCTGCTGGTCTAGTGATTACCGTCGCTGACTGCTGATTGTGGTGTCGCGGATTAGATTCCCAGCTCTCCCAAGGGATTTATTTATATTTATATATATATATATATAATATGATGAAGGTGAAAGGGTCTGAAACGTTGCCCACCCAGCATCGGGATGAAATTGGGAAGCCGCTGTGAATAAAAGAAAGTTGCGATCACAGTTGAGAGTTTCGGCTTCCCTCTCCCAAAACGTCTGATCAGTTAGGGAGCAGTAGACCAACGCCCCACTCCCGAAGAGGACTCATCCAGTACTGCATTGAATATGGTTGTGAATTATATATATTATGGTTGTGAAAATGTTTTGGCGAAACGTTGCCGCTTTTATATTGTGTTTGTGAACTTCGTGTACGCTTGTCTTGTTATTCTATTATGAAAGTACTTTTTTTCTACCTTTTTTTACCATCCTATATATATTCCAAACTCATTTACCTCCTATTCTGTAACCTATGTTCTGCCTTCTACGCTGGCGAAAACCAAACTCCTTTAACAATCGGCATCAACAACATCGCTACTCTTCCAAATCACAACTTCCGCACCTCCCCATGCCTGAACACAGTTCCTATCACGGCAGTACCTTTGGCGAAACCTTTCGATTTAGAATCCTGAAAATCTTAAACCCTGACTCACCTGCCAGTCAGAAAGAGATGGGAGCAGTTGTACATCTCTACCCTTTACGCCAACTATGTATTCGGCCTCAACTGCCTGTAACTCTCTGCAAGCGGTGTCTTAGTCTTCTTCCTTTCTCTTGTTTGTTCCGTCTCTAGTTGCACTTTTATTCTATTTTTCAATTTTGTTTCTTTGTTCTCGTTTTCCCCTTCATCTTCAGTATTATCTCCCCGTCCCCTCGGATTCTTTACCCTCATTCCTTCAGGAAGCCCCTTCCCTGCTTCTAGTAACCTTCACACTTTCTTCTCCAACCCATCTAGTCATATTCCCGCCTCCATAACCTGACCACATTGTTACCCAGCATCAGTCGTCAATATGTCGTAGCCTTAGCATAAGTCCCGCTCCTGTCCGCTCTGTCAATTTTCTCTCCTACCACGTGAAAAAGCTTTTGCGAAACGTAACCGCTTTTCTTTTGTGTTTGTGAAGTTTCTTTACACCTGTCTTGGTATTCTACCGGTAACATATAGTACTTTGTTACCATCTTATATATACAGGGTGGCCAGAAAGTTCCTTTACACCTGAACTAAAAGCGTGTAACAGTGTAAAATGGTAAGACATTTCAGATTTGAACCTCCCACCCTGATCATTGATATGAAAACAATGCTCCTCACGTGAACTGCAACGTGATTGTCGCGTAACTGTTACGTGGCTGCCTGAGGAAAATAATCGGTGCGTTGACCAGTTTCACTGTCTCGCCTTTCAGTGTTTGGTGAAGAACAATGTCAGATACCAGCGACTTTATTTTGGTGAAGCGCTTAGTGACAAGTGTGTGGGTCCATGAACGGAAGCACAACAACGAAAATATGACAGATGATGGATAGGTATCGTGAACGGTACGGTACGGAAACACCAAGTCGCCAGATTTTGATCACGTGGGAGAAGAAAGCTTTTCGCCTGGGAAGTGTTTAGGATGAACCCCCTCTGGTCGTCCATCAACCCGAAGGGAAGCATGTGCTGAAATTAGTCTGTCAGTGATGCGTTCACCCTGCAAGTCGAACCAGAAGCCGTGCTGCAGAACTTGGAATTAAAAGGAGCACAATGCAACTCCACATGAAAGGAGCACAATGCAACGGACAATAACTTAAACCAGCGGCAGGAAGCATGCAGGATCTTGTTGGAGGCCTTCTTCACCATTCCTGCTCGAAGTGCATTCTTTTCTCTGATGAATGTGCTATTTATCAGAGTTCGCGGGATAGTAACATCTTCATATGGACAAAATAAAACCCACGTTTTTACCAAGAAATTGAGAACAATCCTCCCCACATCATGCTTTGGGCGGGGATGACTGAAGAACACATCTATGTTGGTACTTCTTTGAGGGTTCCGTGACTCAGGTTATTTATCTGGAGATGTTCGACTGGCTTCTTCCACAGCTGCAGAATTAGAGCATCAACGACACGGTCGTTTACCAACACGATGGAGCTCCCGCGCACTTCGCACTTGCTGTTCGTGAACGCCTGAATGAACTGTTCCCTGGCAGGTGGACAGGACGTGGGTCCCCAAATTCACCAGCCCCTTATCCTCGGCCGCCTCGAAGTCTGCACCTTACGACACCAGACAATGCCCTATCATCAAATCATACGTCAGGAAGAAGCGGTACGTGGACAATGATGCTCTGCGGGCAAGTGTGCCTGAAGCCTTCCAGCACGTGACCCCGCAGCTGCTAAAGCGGATGAGTACTGAGTAGGGTACAAGGAGGCGTATCAAGCTGTGGAGGGAATAATGGTGGTGAACGTACGGACCTTTTGGACAAATAGTGTTATTAAAATGACAATAAAATAATTGCACGTGTAAAGTTACTTTTTGTCCACCCTGTAAAGTATATAAAAGTTCTCCAAACCTGGTGCGTCGTCCGCTACGTGTTGCCACTGCCGTCTTGGTCTTTGTTCAGACCTCACGTGTTCGTCCCTTCGTCTACTAGCTGGAATACGATCATAATATACCGAAATATCACGAAAAACTATGTGAATATCATTAGTGTGTGTGTTTTTTCTATGGAACAAATAAGCTTTAAGTAATTCCATTACTTTTTATCATCTATTTAACATATATATATGGTGTCTTATTTTAATCAAACCACTTGAATATTACAAAGCACAAAGGAAATGCAAAAAGAGTGCAGTGTTGCATGTACCGACACAGGAAGGACAACCTTCCATGCACAATGGAGTTATGTCGCATGCAGTGTTGTCACCTCAACACGAATTTATATATTTTCAAATAGGATGAAGGTTCAATACTTTCGGAGGTGATAGTATGAGTCATGATAAAAAAAAAAGTTTATATGAAAATGGTTCGAATTTTGCTTAGTTTTGGAAATTAGAACCCAAAATCAACGCCTAACACGGGAAGGAAATCAAAAATTCTCGAATAAATCATAAACGACGCATTGAATGAAAATGTTGTTTGTGGAAACTTGTTTGTAACGAGATGGATATCAGGATTGAAAACACGATGTCAACAGGTACTGTTGCCAACCCGGTATAACGTTTAAATTTTTCAAATAGCGTAACATGTGTTATTAGATATTTGGCACCATCTAGTGATGACACACAATATATGTAAAGCACACATCGCAGTGTTACAAACTGTGGATGAAATATCTTAAGGAATTACGTAGTTTGTATAAGATCCCGAAAACCTTTCTCTCTTATCCATAGTTTGCAACACTGGGATGCTTTACGTATGTTGTTTGTCATTACTAGAGGATGCCTAATAGTTAATAATATAACGTAGTGCCATTTGAAAAATTAAAACGTTATACCGGGTTGGGAACACTGATAACCTGGTGTCATCGTGTTTTCAATCCTGATATCCAAGATCTTGGTACAAACAAATTTCCGCAAACATTTTCATTCAATACTTCGCTTATGATTTATTAAGAATTATTCATTTCCTTCCCATGTTAGGCGTTAATTTTGGGTTCTAAGTTGGAATCACTGTATCTCCTAAACGAAGCAAAATTCGAACCACTTCCATATAAAAATTTTTGTTTATCATGACTAATACTATCACCTCTGAAAGTATCGAACCTTCATCGCATTTGAAAAAATGTAAATTTGTATTGAGGTGGCAACACTGTTCATGGGACGTAACTCCACTGTGCACGGAAGGCTGTTCCCCCTCTGGTGGTACATGTTCCACTGCACACTTTTTGTATTTTCTTTCAGTCCTTTGCAATATTCCAGTGGTTTGATTAAAATGGATATATATAGATACATGTAGAAGAAGGCAGGATAGGGAATTTAATAGATAAAATTTTAATCGAAAAGAAGAGATTAGTCCTTAGGTATACAGCTTATTGTTCCATAAGCGAACACACACACTCAAACACAAATACGTACAGAGTACTTGCGATATTTCGGTGATTTCACCTTATTGATTGAAAAAAGAATAAGAAGACAGTGGCGCCATGTAGCGGACAACGCATAAAGTTTGGAGAACAATTGACTGTTATATAGCGCATGGATTTACGGAGCTTGGAAAAATTGGCAGCTGTACAGCGTGAAAGCTTGGGATGGAATTGTGAAAGGAAAAGTGTTGAAAATACAGAGCAAACGGGTGTTTTCGAGTTATTGAAGGTTAAGGCCAAGATACATTCGTTCAAACCATGAATAAGACGGTGTGTTGAGTTGCTGGTCGTGGGGGATAAAATGTGTATTATGGCACGCAGGAAAGATAGGTCAAAATTGGTGTTGAGAGACTCTGTGTGTAAGGAGACTGGAGCATCCGTTTTGTTGATAGTACAGAAGTGATGATGGTTGTTAATACGAATGTTAAGAGCGCAACTTGTTTTCCCCACATAAAAGACAAACACCCGTTGGTCTGTGCTTTCAATACTTTTCCTTCCACAATTCCATCCAAAACTTACACGCTGTACAGCTGCCAATTTTTCCAAGCTCCGCAAATCTATGTTCTATATAACAGTCAATTGTTCTCCAAACTTGATGCGTCGACCGCTACGTGGCGCCACTGTTTTCTAAGTTTTTTTTTTTTTTAATCTACGCTTGTTCGTCTTTTACTCTCATAATAAGAATAAAGTTAAATCACCGAAATATCGCAAATACTGTACATATTAGTGTTTGCGTGTGTGTGTGTGTTGGCCTATGGGACAATAAACTGAAAGGAAATCCCTTTCTTCTTATAAATTTACCTTAAATTGCCTTTCCGGCTTTCCTTTGTTTATATATATATATATATATATATATATATATATATATAAAATTCACAGCCATATTCAATCCACTACTGGATGAGGCCTCTCCCGGAGGGAGGAGGTGGTCTATATATATATATGTATTTCCAAAATTTGACTCTTGATCCAACTGAAACCTTGCGCCTCTTGCTCCTTTTCCGTGATTTGTGAAGGGATTCCCCAAAGAAAGCAGGGGATTCCCAAAAACTTTTTTCTTTAAACTATGGAAACATGACTCAGGTGGGTCGACCCTTTGTTAGCATAAACAATTAATATTGTAGTCAAATTGCACAGAAATCTTTAAAATACCTTAAATGTGATCCACAAGAAATGCGCTTTCAATCTGATGATATTGCCATATTGATTGGAGCGGACCTTCCTGTATGCTAGATTAACGGGGGGCGGGGGCACTGAATGAAGTGGTTTGAAGCCCACTAAACTGAATTTTACTTCCTATCTTCATGAAATCGACGACAAAAAAGTAAAAATAGTTATAAAAGCCATAGGGATGGGGCTCTGAAGGGCGGATTCTCAGGACGTTCTGATGGCTCTGAAGAAATGGGAACAGGACATTGAGAGTGTCGGTCAAAATTTTCGAATGTTTCAGGACAAATTTGATGTGAAAAATTTTGTGCAAAATTTTCTTAAAAAAACAGAGGCCCTCACAGACGGCAGAGACCTTAATGTGGTTCATTTCTTGTGGAACGCCATTCTACACCAACGTTACAGAAAAAATTGTTGAATTCTTCAGCTCCTCCGTAAACGTTGCAAGAAACTCCATTCTTGGGTCGACAGAATTCCATCTCTTCTGCTCTCTCTCGGAAGTTTTCAAACATAATCCAACCTGAGTGTACACTAGTCTATCACATTACCAAGTACCATGTTAGTATCACGATTTGCAAGATTCTTTGCCTACCTGTTAATCTGAAAAGCGACTGCTGTTATTTCTGAATGCGAAGAGTAATATACTTCTTGACGTGTAAAAGGTTTGTGACAAGAAAATATAAAATACAATGCAGTTTACCTGGTGAGTGGAGGAGATTACATAATGAAGAACTCCATGTGCGCTAGAATCCTTCCTTATTCACGATGCGCTTTAAATACACTTTGAAAAAAAAAAAAACTGAATTTTACTAGCACAGTGCGGGGTCTTCCACAATCCCGGGGAAGATCAATAAACTGGGTAAATGGGTCTCACATGATTTGAATGAACGTCAAATGGAAAATCAGATTTCAGTTTTTTAAACTAGGAAGGAATCGGCCAAGGTCTAAGTTCAAGGCACTTGCCTTCTGTGGCTGAGGAAAGCCCCTGTCCATAAAAAAAAATTAAAGCGTCTTCCCAGCAAGCTCACCGGAATTTTACTTCCTCTCTTCATGAAATCGACCCTCCTGAGTCGATTAAGCAAGGTCTTTTCTTTTTTTCTTCTTTCTAATTTCTTTCTTTTTTTTCTTTCTAACACATCATCTTTACAGAATATTTTGGGTGTGCTTTTTTTTTCCCCCCAATCCACAGTTCCCATAGCGGAAGACTTTCCCCACAAGATTTCAGTTTCAAGCAGCCTTCTTCTTATCTGCTAGAAGTAATTCACCATTCGACAAGAAAGTGAGAGGAAACGGGGAATCTTTAAAAAAAATGCCAGGCACACCCCAAAGTAATAGGAATTTTAATTCGTGTGTGGGAAAGAAAGGTAGACAGAATCTTCCTCTCTTTTTAACTTATTTTGCAAGCTAGAGGAGGGTCGATTTCATGAAGATGGGAAGTAAAATTCCTGATCCAACTGAAACCTTGCTCAATCGACTCAGGAGACCCTGGCCCTCTACCTTTTAATATCTTTTTCCCGCTTTACTTCCTATCTTCATGAAATCGACCCTCCAGCCCAATAATCCTGTCATTTCCATCTTCGTCTGCTTTATTTTTAATCAGACTTGATCAGGTTGCCAATTGGAAAAGTCTCGGCGAGGCGATGTCAAAGAAATGCGCTTTAAATACACTTGGAAAAAAAAGGTAACTCCCAGGTATTTCCCCGATGTGTTCTGGCGCCAAAAGAGCAAAATTCGAACCGCCATATCTTGGAAGCGATTGAAAAGCGCAAGATTACATGTTCAAGTAACAAATGAGGAACCTACGTTCTAGAACATCCCCCCCACACACACACACACTTGGAGGGTCGATTTCATGGGGAATTTCCTAAAATTTTGTAATATTTTCTTAAAGTGCATTTTTTGAGTCCGAAAAGTTGTACAATTTGGCATGATTTCGAAGAAAAATCTACCTATTGATATCGTACGATGAATCTCTTAAGGGAATTTTCATCCACCGGGAAATTTCCCCGTTTCCCGCCTGGCCCCTGAATTTTACTTTCTATCTTCATGAAATCGACCCTCGAAATGTTGAGAAGCCTTACTATGCAATCGCAGCTTATTATTGTCTTGAATGTTTCTCCTACCCTACAGATGGCAGTTAAAACCTGAATTTTACTTCCTATCTTCATGAAATCGAGTGACAGAGGGAAACCAGTGAAAACCAGAGGTAAATCTTACTCGAAACAATTTCCGCTCGAGTTTGTGCTTGTTTCACCTATCCCCGCCCGCCAAGCGTGAAGAACTTCAATATGCAGTCTCCTCCATTCCCCAATCATACGAGTGATACATAGTGATTATAGTGATGAACCATACTCGTTTCTACAAAAAATAAGTAACCTTCTTTCTTTTTCTTTTCGAGAACAGGCAATATTGTAATTACTTTTTCACTTACGTTTAAACTTCTACAAATAATTTCAGTATGTGTGCGGGTTTTCTCCCGTTTTCTCACACTTTCCTCATTCCACCAATTTTCTCATCATCGGACTTAGAAAGAACAACTCATTACATATTTATGGGATTTTATTTCTATCATCTCTTCTGGAGGAGTTCCCCGTAGAAGTTCGTCCATTTGTTTGGCGGGCAATTTTGCCCTCAAAATTTTCGCGATAGCTAGTTAATAAGTTTCTAGGCTATTCAAGGCCTGTGTGTCCTAGTTCTAGGGGTCAGTTTCAGTTTATTTTTCTGGGTTTAGATGTATTCTCTAGGTACATCATATTTAAGTACATATAGGGGACAAAACTAAACGTACACCAATTATAAAATTATAAGGAAACTAAAACTACCTGGTCCAAGAGAATTCCGAAATACTGCAGCAGTGGTGACGTCTGACCTTGAGGTGTAGGAACTTGCTGAAACCTCTGAATAGTTTGAGGTGTTCTAAGAATACCCTTGGGAGCATTAGCTGCGACCTGCAAAAAATTTGCCTCTATAATTTTCATGTTATCGTTAAAGAAGCACTGCACCATCATTTCTACCCTACTTAACATATCAAACGATTTCCAAGAATGAAAACTCAATCTCACACTAGAATTTGTATTTAATTTTAAAAGCCTTTATGCAACTTTGCCTCAGGCCGACCTTCTACTAGAAATCTAAATATCAAATACTTGTAGATAGATGTTGTTCTCACTTGTATTCCTGTTAAAGTGCTAATCTTCCGATGATACACATCCTTTATCTCCTTTTTCACTGCCCCTGGTTACGGGTTCAAATCCCGGAGGGGTCCACTGGTTAGAATGGAGCGCAGGCCACTTTACCAAAACCTGTGGTTTCCACCAGCACTTTTAAACGTTAACAATAATACGATCAATAAATTTGCCATTTTTCTCTTGCTGGTGTAATTAGCAAACTTAAAAATTTAGTCATGTCAGGCAGAGTAATAAAGCATAAGGTATACATTGTAAATCATTATGATCCTGGTGGTCTTCGTTATATCTTTATTAAAATTTAAACATACACCTAGATTTTAGTAGAAAATGATGCCTTTTCTTAAACACGCTTCAATACAATTAATGATTATCGGATCGTAATGTTTCATGGTTCGTTTGAAAGCTCGAAAGGAACTACTATATTCTGGATTATTGTTTGTGTTCTCATACGGAGGAAATAAACTGTAAAGTCTTCCCTTTTTATCTTAACTTTTAGTATAAACTGCCCTTTTGGTTTTCCTAGTTTATATAGCTCCTGTAAGATGTGTTCCACCGACCCCATAAACAAAGTACGGATAGGTAATATGTCAGATAATTTCGAGATTCGCAACGGATTGAAACAAGGCGATGCTTTATAGCGGCTACTGTTTAACTTTGCGTTAGATACGATTTTAAAAATTAAAGGGGACAAAAAGGGACTAACATTAAATGGTTTGAATCAACTGTTCGTATACGCGGATGATGTAGATTTAATATGGACGATATAGATGCACTACAAAGCAACACCGATGTCTTAAGCTTTCCATGAACTAGGTCTACAGGTAAACATAGAGGAAACAAAATACATGATAAAAAGCCGAAACACAGGCAATGAAGGAAAAAGAAAACATAATTGGTGAGGACACCATGGAAAAAGTAAACAAATTTAAATACACGGGAGCATACGTAACAAGCAAAAACGAAGTCACGGAAGAAATAAAAAGTCGCAATCGGGCAATGCATGTTTCTATTCAGTCCAAAAACTTCTATCCTCGCGATTAATTTCAAGCAAATTGAAATTGAAACAGAACGGTTAATCTGCCGGTAATCATCGAGAAGTAGATGTTCGTGATGATAATTGGCTTGGTATTGCACAGAATACAATTCAATAGCGAACGTTTGTTACTGCGGCGATGAACTTGGGAGTTCCGTAAGCCATAGAGTTAGTTAGTTTTAGTTAGTTATGTAACTCCTGTGCCGACCAGACATCCGTGTGGTCTGAGGGAGGTGTTAGGCCTTTGACTCGAAGGTCGCGAGTTCGAATCCCGCCAGGGGCATGGATATTTAAGTATTTTAACTAGCAGGGCCTTAACAATATATTTGTGACGGGTCAAAGTCAAACTTACTGGAATGGTGCTTTTTTTTTAACCTATCGTTCTTTTTTATTTCAATTTTAGGATGAAGGAATCAAAGTTTTTGCTGAAAATTTGCAGGCACGTGAGGGAAATACGCGAACACTGAATAAGGCTATTTGACAAAAGTTTCGTAGTTTTTCTTAGCAAAAACTACGAAATTTATATTTTTCTTATGAGAAATCAATGTTAAAACGTTCAGTCAGACAAAACTGAATATGAAGCAAATTATTCCTGGAAGCAATTTAGTACTAATTTCCCGTATTCCAGGACCTGCATAGCCACAACTCACGAATCGCGAACCACAAGGACATCCCTCAACCCGACGTAAATACGACACTGACCATTACCTCCCATATGCATATCAACGAGTATTTGCATGAAAAACAACCTACTACTGAAACGTGGAAATACGTGTCTTATCGCATATTGTCACTCTGAGACACTAGTTGTGCCTAATCAGGTCCTGAATTACAGGAAAATCTAGTACTCAATTACTTCCAGCAATATTTGGTTCATCTTCACAGTTTTGTCTGTCTGTGAACATTTTAGCATTGATTTCTCATAAGAAAATATTCCTTTAATAGTTTTTGCTACGGATAACGACGAAAGATTTGTCGGAATATTTAAATCCTTGGCCGTATTCAATTTTTATCTTCCTCACATGCTTTCAAAATTACAGCGAAAAATAAGTATTCCTTCTAACCTAAAATTGGAAATACAAAGGGGCGCCCGGATTTATGGAACGCAGTGTACAGGGTGATTAAAAAATAATACAAGTATTTTAAACCAGTATGCTGTCGAAACAACTAATCACTGAACAGCACGGTGCTCCCTGGCGGAAGACAGCGTTGCCTAGTTTCAATCAATCGTCATTGGATTGCTCGTACTTCGCTTTTTGTCTTCACGATCCACTACCAGTGAAAATAAACAGTGAACAGTAGAAGACGTTTTGTGTTCTTGAGTTTCCGAAACATATGACCTCCACGACCACCGAATTTGTCTCCTTGGGACTTATTATTATTATTATACGATTGGGTTATTAAAAGCACCGTTTATGTACTACCACTACCGAATGACCTGGAAAACTTGAAAAACCAGTTCACTACTGCAGCAGACTCAATGACGATAGACATACTTACCAGAGTTTGTGATGAATTTGACTACCACTGTGCTCATGCCGCTAGTGGAGAGCATATTGAACAGCTGTAGATAAAAGTTTCTATATTCGTAAGTATGTGTCAAAAAGTTGGGAGTTGTATTAATTCTATTTTTTTTTTTTCACAATATATCTGTTTGAAATACGTACGTTCTTTTTGAATCATATATATAGTGCGTTAGTTTCGTTATATAAACTAACAGTAATAGGCCTAGCTGGGGATGCCTAAACACTCAGAAGAAAGGGAGTAAACACAGAATGAGTACTGCTACAAAGGAAATGGAATACATCTACAAAATTCCCAGATTTTAAACATCTTAAACCAATCATTCAAACATGTGTCACTGCCACAGAATTTGCTAAAAGAAAGCAATAGAAGTTGTCAACTTCCCTTGCGTGTTCGGCTGATAAAGTTTGAACGACGCTCTTCCCGATATTTATACTGATTTTGATATTAGGTAAAGTCGAAAAACAGAAGACAAAGATGAAACAGGAAAATTATGGAAAACTTCGGTATTTTTACTGTGCCCGTGTATTTACATCTTCAACCAAATAGAACTTCAGAAATTTTATTTATATTTCAACAATCGAAGATGCATTGCAATTGCATTTCATTTCTTTGTCATTGTCCCCCCTCTTTATTCTGTGCGCTTCTCTTCCACTGAAAATCGCTTTTGATTGTGGCCTAACACAGCTTCAGGAACAGCACGACTTAAGCAGCCAGTGGTTCCTGAAGCTTTAATGTTTCATGCACTAGCTCCGGAGTATCCAGTTTTTGCGGAGAACTCATTACTGTCTTAAAAGAAGCACTTTCACACTCATCTTCACGCAAGATCAGTCGGATTCTATCAACGATTCTAAAAACACTGAAATAGCAATCATCGAGCATAGGACTTTAACCAAGGACAGGTACTCATTCGGGCTTCCAGTAAGGCTTTTATTATTATTATTATTCCTGTATTCTTTTTCTATAATTTGTCACTTAAAACGATACGACATAGCGGTAATTTAGTTCCTAATGAGGCTCTTTTCAATAAAAACAATAAGTATACAATTTCTGGAAACAAAATAAATTATTGGTCGTTCCTCTAATGGAGAGGCTACTCTGCCTAACTGCTGTAGTCTGCTGTTAACAAGTTCTTAGTAGCAAAAACAGCGAAATCCAACTTTGAAAATCAAAACCAGCAATCTCCAAACAAAAACACCCTGTAACTATTTAAAAAATGAAGGTAAAGCCCCTAATTCTTTGTGTATGTTCTAGTTTTATGCCTAGGAACAACAGAAAAAAAATACCCATACACTATGATGTTTACCACTTTAATTTTTATTTTCGCTTTCCTGGAGTAGGGATTCCAATTTTGCTTTTAGCCCCCACATTTGTGGTATGTTCACACTTTTCTGTTTTATTTTAAATGTGGTGAAACGAGCTGACTTGATAATCCTAAATATTATATTTCAAATAGGTCTAGCTCGGAAATGTGCCGGGAGCGCCAAAAAATTCTTGCCACGGGAGTCGACACCCTTAACTACGTCACTGATCAAATTGTGTATCTTCCGTTTGTTTGCATTATCTCCGCATTTTCTAATGTATCTGATTTCAGAACGTTCTAACAGTGATAATGACGCTGGCAAAACTGATTTTTGGTTATCTATAGTTTGCTATGTCAATGTCCAACTGAGTGATTGGTACTTAATAAATGCTTGCGCTGACGTTTGAAATTTTCCTAAAAGGAACAAATCTTGAAGCTTCTTTCTTTTTCTCTTTCTTTGGGGACTGCTGATGAATTTGATTTTGTTAATGGCGAAGGTTGCCTTCCCTTATTAGCTTGCAGGTAGATAATGGCCAAGAGGCTTATTGGACTACTGTACACAATCTCACGACTTCATTACTTCATTCACGTGCTCAGTTGACTCTTATCTAATGTGATGTATTTTCTTACCTGCTGGTTTACAGCTAATTCTCTCGTTTAGTAAACACTTATAAATAACTAAAATCGTGATATATTTCGCAAGTCGGTGCGCTCGCATTCTCAAACGATGGGAAAAATTAAAAGGATAGGTTATGTGGTGAAGAGTACGGTGTGAATGCTGTACTGCTCGTTTAAAGTACTTGACAGAGTATAGGAACAATGTTGCCAGACTGTGACGTCACTTCCGTAGTCGCATTTGTATGAAGATGAAATATAAATAAACAAACAACATCTAACCCTCCTGAGTGATGTGACTGTATGTGACGAATAAATAAAATGTTATCTGTGACAATCAAGTGTGTTATTATTAAGTATTGGTATCCAGCTCTTGTCCATTGGTCCTGTATCTAGGTTTAATTTCGGTTTACACTTAAGAATGTATGCACTTTCGTATGTTTCTTTCAATAGCCGAATTTTTTTTATGTACAATGGAGACATCAGTAGTGTTACGTTGTGTGTTTTTTAGGTGCTGGGATAAGCCTGAAGTGGGGTGTAGATGTTTGGCACCCTAGCCTAAAATTTACCAAAGAATTAGAAGAGAATGGCAGTATGAATTTTTTTTTTAGATATTAGCATATACAGACACAACAACAGGTTCCAAACTTAAGTAGACTGCAAACCTACCGCAGGGGACCAATATATACATGCTAATTCGTTCCATTCTAAACAAATAAAACACAAGGTTAGGTTCAATTTCTTCTGGCGAGCAAACAATCTGTGCACCAACCAATATGACGTTGAAAATGAAATCCAGCAAGTGATCAATATAGGCCAAAGAAACGGATATCACAAAGCAGAACTCCTCGAATGGAACAAACAGGCAAAATTACGCTTTACACAAATGAAACAACAGGTTAGCGAGAGAGAGAGAGAGAGAGAGAGAGAGAGAGAGAG
>JAGDQP010049765.1:0-14415 GCA_022664845.1 Lepisma saccharinum | reverse complement strand
TAGCTCCCGAACTTTGCATTCCGCTTTCACTGAACTTTTTCTCTTATTTATCACATTACTTCGAATTATTATTTTATATATATATCAAATAATTCCGTAAACTTGACAGCTCATACTAAATACGTTAGATCTCAGTGATAACGAGTCTACTTTCTTCACTAATGTCCCACAGGTAATAATTACTCGCTGAAGTCATTTTTACGTATTTGCATCTGGTTGATGCTGAAGTGCATTTTTTACTAAGACCACGATTACACGTCTTCTATATTTACCGTATCCTTTTCACAATTACCGACTCAGTGGTAGAGCCCTCACCCCTAGCGCTTGGGTCCTCGGTTTGATCCCAGCTGAGTTTTGTGTTGCAGAAACACCGTGTGCGTGCGTTTTCTCCCACTTTCTTCATTCCACCAATTCTCTCATCAGCATCCATACGACCTGAGCCAAAGTTGCCTAAAGGCCATAAATAAAACTCAAATTCAAACGAGAATTACCACCATATAAACTAAAGAATTGATATATTGTTATTCAGGTCTAAAAAATAAGGTAACCACTTTCATCAGCGTATACGGAGAAATGCTTGCTAGAAATAGTCGTATTAGTTGAATCATTCGTAAATATTCTCTTCTTTCTTGTTTCTTCCTAATTAATGAACTCATTTCACTATTTCTTCTAGCAGACCCGAGCGAAATTGGAGATGGATCTGGTCCAAAGTTGCAAAAATGATGGAAAATACAGATTTGAAGAACTAATACCAAATTATGAATCTACAAGAGGATCAACAGAAAGCGAAAGGAGCGTTGCATTGCAAAATTGTAAGTTTTGTTCGTAAAAAAAAAAAAAAAAAAAAAAAAAAAATCGAAGTGGTCAAAATGGTATCCAAAGGGAATGTCAAAAAAAGAAAAAATCCGATTTTCAGGGTGCTGTTTCCCACGGTAGGGAAACTAAAATGCTAAAGTTGATTTTGTGTACGTATTACATATCAAAGTATATTGAAGGCCACTTAACTTTTTATGAAGTTTTAAAAATCTAAAAATTCGTACTTGATGAACATTGAAGACCCAGTATCTCTAGTAGCAGATCAGATAAAAAAAACTAATTTTCTCACACGTTATTCACTTGTGTAAAGAGAAACTATGGTGGAAATTTCAACGTTGATATTTCAGTTCGGAGTAAGGCCGATTTACATAATGCTCGTTCGTGCTTTGGAAAAGATGTTATGAGTCCCACATCTTTTTTACGTATTCACATCTTCACCAAAGCATGCAATAAGAATTATTCATCCCCATTTTGCAGGTCTGTAACACCGTTCAAACGGAAATATCAAAGTTGAACTTTCTACCGTAGTTTCTCCTTACACAAGTGCATAACATGAGATAACTTTATCTGGTGTCCCACTAGAGATATTGGGACTCGAATGTTCATACCAAAGCGCGAACGATCATTATTCGTTCGGGACCACATTGCAAATCCGTAACTCCGTTCAAACTGAGATATCAAAGTTGAAATTGTACTATATATTTTGCTTATATAAGTGTATAACACATAAAAAGAATAGATTTTTCTCCCATCTGACATCCGCAGATAAACGTCTGCAAATACAAATTTTGGCATGCGCCGCCATTAATCAATCGTTTAGGATAAAAATATTTTTTTGGACGGAGGTTAAGCAACCATGCTGGACGGTTGGAGATAGACTGACCCTCCCTGAAAAAAAAAATCCTGTGCGCGCGTGTTTGCCTATGTTGGTGATCTTCCTGATCCATGCCTCTTCATTCATTACGTGTGGGAGGTTATTCACCCATATCACTTAGCAACTTGGCTTAAGAGAAGTGGCTACTAACAATAAATCAAAAGTTTGAACACTAAAATCTGTAGATGACACGTGTTTTCCAAAAAGCTGTATGTCCCGATTTTATACCAATGTTTCTGTAATATTTCCTATTAACGTCACGATTAAAAAGTTCAGAAATTAGTGAATGAATCTAATGGAGTACCGTGAATTGCGAATAAGATGTATCACTAACTGTAATAGAAAAAATGAATTCGTATTTTCGCTGTTCTCAGGCACTAATCTGACATGTGTCGAGCAAGGATGGGTTTTAACGTAGTAAAAAGAATAACCAGAATTGGAAAACTCGAAATGTAATTAAACCTGGTTCTCAGTTATTTATTTTAGGTTAAACCGGAACAGTACGGGTACAAGCAGGAATGAAAACTTTACTACCATGGCCATAGTTTGCCTTAAGAGCTTGAACTAACACTGTCACTGAACTTGAAGAGCTCTTTCACTATCGATCATCATGTACAATATCTTCCATATCCAACTTCTGCATGGTTGATTTGAAACTAATATTCTAAATAAATTGTTAAGCTACCTAAAACTGAAGCGAAAATTGCCTTGTCTAAAGGCTATAAATGAATACAAGGTCTTCACAAAAGAATGGTGCGGTTTCAAATTTCAACAATAAAAAAAAATATTTCTCTCTTTATATGGATTCAGCATACACCGTCAGCAGCGGTAACTGTCCAAGTTTCTGATGCGTTTTAGTTAGTAAACGTTTCATGCTTACTGCAGGACCAGTTTCCAAGATGGCGTTGCAGCAGGAGAAACCTTTTTGCGTGCTCAGTTTCGAGGTATCGAAATCCGTTTTGAGAGGGCCACATTCCACATCAGTGGCAAGGTAAACAGGTCCACTATTCGTATCTGAGAACCGAGCACCCACATGCAATGATAGAACACCAGCGTGATGTACGAGGGCTTCTAATTTCTAAACTCAGACGTGATGCAGAAGGGCATAACAACCTTCTGTTTTGGCCACCCAGTTCGCCAGGTCTTACGCCAGGCGATTTCTCTCTTTAGTGACTTGTTAAAGACAGCGTTCATTAACCACCAATACCAACATCCATCCAGCAACTTCGTGATCGAATAATGTATGCAGTGCATGCCACTTCAGTGAAGATACTATACAATGTCTGGAATTAATTTGATTATCGTGTGGATGTGTGTCATGTGACCCATTGAGCACACATGGAAAGATTGTACCTCACACATCAGACAGTTACCGTTGCTGACGGTGGGTGTACGCTGAATCTATGTAAGGTGAGAAATAATTTTTTTATTGACTTGTGAAACCGCACCATTCTTTTGTGAAGACCTTGTATAATCGATTAACGAATACACCATCCTAACAAATATATTCAATTACAATTTTTCGTATGCATTGTAAATATGGGCGATTTTAGATTTGTGTACAATCAAATGAATGGCGACTGCAGTTACTTGTACAAAGAACGAACGGTATTGTTACTGCTTTTCATTAGAATCCCAGGTTATCAAGGAAATATAGATTTATTTTAAATGTACATTTATTTTAAATGTACTTCCAACACGTATCACGATCCAGCAAGTTATTTTCTTCTTCTTAGATATTTATTTATGTAAACTTTGTGTTACGGAGATTTTTTTAAAACCATTTCTTGTTTCTTCAGATATTTTTTGTAGATAAGGTTTTACTCCTTTGTAAGTATTTTTATGTCAGGATGAAGGTTTTGCTCTATTTTTAAGTGTAAGTAAGTTACAGGTAATGGACAAAATAATGCTAATATGTAGGAACCGTTTTTTTTTTTTTCGATCAGTAGATATTTCCGATTTCAATTCAATATTAAAAAAGAAAATTATCAGGAAATCACTATTTAGCTAAGCTATATGCCCTTAGCTTCATTTTCGGTAATTACGAAATTTACTAGTAACTTGTTTTCAAGACTGGCTTTTCAAGGCCCATCCGTGAGATAGCCGTAAATGCTCGCTGTTCTTGGGAGATATTACTTCTTTAGGAACACAAAACTACATAGAGTGTTTATACATTATCGAATTCCATTAACAAACTGATAGAAACACATTACTTATGTAATCATGGGATATCATGAAAGAAACTACAGAAGTAACTCAACTCCCCCAAGGAATGACTGTCCTAAAACTTATCTTCATATAACACAAGTCAATCATGTGGATACTAATATAACGCATAATATAACACAAAGCATATGGATGAGTTGAACGAAAATCCTTTTGTTTATGAGCTGGTGTTTAGGCCCGTTACATGTCTGAGGGATTATGACACTCGGCGAGCACTTCCGCTTAGAGGAAAGCAGACGGCAGCGGCCAGAACATTTGTGCAGACACCATACGTCATTTGCCATCTGAAACTGAGAGAAATCCTAGGAAACCTCTGTCAATATGGCCGGCAGCAAGATTGAACCTGCTTCTTTCCCGAGTACAAATTTGAAGTTTCGCGGATTAAAACAAAAATGCCCCTCATTATGGTAAACGCCTTCTTTATCTTTGGATCGTTCTTTGTTATTTTCGCCTCTTATGCACAAAAATATTTGTCTCCTAATAACTCAGTTTTATCAGGCGACACCGTAAGGAACAAACTACAGTGGGCTCGGAAGTGTTCTGAAGTTTATTAAGTTCCATGAACATGACAAACTTCTAAGATGTTTCGCATAAAATTTAGAGAGAGTATTTAAAGATTGTTCACTGCCTATGCTTTACTGTAAAGCTCTTTTATTCTAAGATCTAGCTGCAAGAAGTACTGGAATATATATTTTTTTTTTCAATGGAGTTTTAGAATGTTCACACGATATGTCTTTAACGAGATAAAAAGTTTACTCCGGGCACGTGAGTTCGTGGGAAAAAAAAAATATAATGTTTAACACACTTCAGTTTATTTTGTAAGGTAGTTTAAAACAAATATTAAATCGTAAATCTTAATGTACATAGAATGAAGGTTTAAACAAGTGTAAGGTAGGAGCCTCCTAAGGAAGTGTAATGGAAATATAAGGACATGATAAATAATGATTTTTTTTTTAAATATATAACTGAAGTCTCGTAGCAATACTTTCTACTATTTTTACTTTGTTCAAGATGAAAAATACTTATATTTCTAAACAGCCCTGAAGTTTCATTTTCTGTTTTTATATCTTTTTTGGTAATATATTGAAATGTGTTTGTATTGTCATTGTCTATGAATTATATTATGTATTCAGAACGCTTATATATATATTCATTTCTTTATTTTCAGTTTGTAAAGATTTGCAATTACAGAACAACATGACCACAAGAATTTCCCTTCGTTGCTCAGATGACGTTCCCATAAATAATCAGTCAAAGAATGTTAGTATTAAGGAAAATCAAACTGTTAAGGACTTGACTAATTATGGTGGCATCCTCGATGATGCCGAAGTGTCAGATTTCAAGTTTGAAAGTGAAGAAATCATTCCACCTTCACCTATCTACAATAACTACGAAGAAACTGATATTTTACCTCAAAAGGAAAACTCACACTGCACTAATAATAATCCGGATTATTTGCACGACTCAACTTACAAAGAATCACTGCCTTCAATAAAATCAGAAAGTCAAAGTATTAGCCCAGTACAAGGGAGAAGTTCGTCAAATGAATGCCTTGCTCCTCCAGTGCACAATGAAATGAAGAAAAATGAAGTTTCTACACGCCAGCAGTTTTGTTCTGATAATCTGAATTCACCTCAAATAAATAACAATACTAATGAGAATAGAGTAAGGGAGAGGGACTTTTGTCTTTATTGTAAGACATTAGTATCACAATTTGCTAGACATATTGCAAGAAATCACAGATTTGAAACAGAAGTACAAAAGATTCTATCAAAACCACTAAAAAGCAGAGAGAGAATGGGTTTAATAGCAGCTTTAAGGAAAAAGGGTAACTACTTCAACAGTAACCACGGGAAAGTGAAACCTGTTAGAAAAGCAGTAACAGGAAGTTCACCCAGTAAAGTCCTGCCATGCCTGTATTGTCTTGGATTTTACGCAAAGAGACAACTATGGAGACACCAAAAACGATGCTTTAAAAAACCTGATAATAGTTCTAAGAAATTTTCTCAAGCCGAAGCACAAAATTTGTTCATAAACAACATGCCTATTGACTCCAACCTTAAGGAACAAGTTTTCCCAAGAATGCGTGCAGATCTGATCTCACTTGTTGCCAAGCAAGACATCTTAATATGTTCTTTTGGTTCGCATTTTCTTGAAACACACAGCCACAAACACACAATCAATCTCACATCAAGGAAAATGAGAGAACTGGCAAAACTCTTGTTGGAATTAAGGACAAGAGATCCCAATATAAAAAAATTATTGCCCGCTTTAAAGCCTAAGTATTTTGACTTGATCGTCGAAGCTGTAAAATCAGTGGCAAGATATGACATAACGGAACATAAATTTAAAGCCCCATCGTACGTTGCAAGCGTAGGCAACTCACTGAAGGAATGCTGCGAAATAGCAATATCCCGTTTGCAAAGAAAAGGATATGATCTCGATGGAAAAACCCGTAGTGAAGTCGAAGTCAAAGCGGAAGCCGATCTTTGCACTATGATTTCATTATTGAACTCAAAGTGGTACGATGAATTACCTCATCAAGCTGCTAATGACTTACATGTTAGGAAAGTGAGAGCCGTTAATATGAAAAAAGATTTCTTAACGTCACGTGAGTTAAATAGAACTTCAAATTGTAGTTTAGGCGACGAGGGAAAAGTGGGCCAGGTTCATGCAGAGGAAGAGATGGATGAATCGATCAAGGCCTTAAGAAGCAACGCAACACCTGGAACAAGCTCAAGCTTCGTGAAACAACAACAAATCTATGTACGGAAGGAAAAGAAAAGGAGACAACAAGTTCCCTGGACTACCGAGCAGAAGAAGTTGGTGTACAACTTCTTTAAAGACCATATCTTAAATAAGAAACCACCAAGAAGACATGAATGTGAGATACTACTTAAGAAAAATCGGAAAGTGTTACATAATAGAAACTGGCTTAAAATTAAGGTATTTGTACAAAATTGTTACACAAAGAAGTTATCTTCCAAGACCTTTCAAAGTTAAAAGAAGCACCGAAGTGTTAGGTGAATTGTTGACAAACAAACAGTTTAGCGCCGTAACTGAAACTTAGATAGTTAACGACATTAACTCTTCTCTGTGTAAGGCGTCAGTGGTTTGTTGCTAATAAAATATATTAATCTTTGTACTACGGGTAATACGCGTGGATTATATCCAACGATTCAGAGTCAAATCTAACTACGTCTTCAGGCTACAGAATAGGTAACTAAATTAAGATGGTTTTGGGTTATAGTGTTAAATTATTATTATTTTCAATTTTAATTAACAAAAAAGGGGGGAAAAATCTGATCCAGATACATTATGAAAATATATATATATATATTTTAATGTAAAATTGAAATTTGTGGGATGAGCTAAAGAAACAAATTGATATTCCTAAAATCGAGATCTAAGAAAACAATGCGGATTTGCCCACAGTGAGAACAAAAAGGACCCATTTATTTCATTTCTCAGACTCCGAAGTCTTCTTTTTCATCTGGTTAAGCCTCGCATCTTCAATCTGGTAATTCAACCAGATGAGAAAACGAGACTTCTGGCCGGGTGGGTTTCGCTCTCGTCTTATCAAATATGCATTGTTTCTTGGGATCTCAATCTTGGCAATATCCCGACAAGTTGTTCCTCTGGTTAATACAAAGTTTTTCCTACTTTCACAGTTTGTTTATACTTTTTTTCTTTTCTTCCGTTTATGTTAACCAGATCAATATTTCAATACTGTAACACACAACCTCCATGCTTTAATTACTCACTGTATTCGCCGCAAACGCAGTCAGATTAGACTCTGCAGCGTAGGATATAATCTACACAGCACCAAAGGTTATTAGAGTTCCTAATAACAAAATCAGGTGTAAATATAACTAGTGTTTTATCTATTATTCTTATGAAAAACGTAGCTTTTGATACTTTCGTAATTTTTTTTGTAGTAAGCAATCGTATTCAAGGCTGAATTTATGTTTTACTGTTAATATTGTATATTTCAATTTCTTAAGTATAATAATGCTTATACGTTGTCGCTTGGACGATACAGAAGATTGTGCTTTTACATCTGAATAATTTTGTTTTTCAACTAACAGACTTTTATGAGATCCCCAACTGACAGCTACTGTCATTCTTTAATTTCTTTCAATGGTTCTGAATATCAGAGTACTTTCTTGTATCTTCTGTTGGTCTTATGCATAAAAAAAGGTACTTTTATAAACACAATCATGTTTTAGAAGTAACATAAACTGTTGTGCTTTAGAAATCCGTTTAAGTTAATACTTTTGCACCAGGAATTAGAAAACTAAACTTTGATGTACTTTTGTTGTTTTTACAATGTTTTCGTGGCTCACTAAACAGTAAGACATGAGGAAAAAGGCTGAGTTTTGTTAATAAAGTGTGTGTGTGTGTGTTATGTCCATTATGTAAACGCCACGTGTGGCTATCTAGAATGTTATAAACACAAAAATCTGAACACATCGATTAACTACAGTCACAATGTGTCGCATTATCTAATTAACTCTTATCAGATTACACTGAGTTAACAAAACTCATGGGATAATCACCTAATATCTGGTCGGGACCCCTATGGCCCTGCGGAGCGCAGCGATACGGCATGGAAGTAAGTCTGCAAGTTCCTGGTACAGTTCCGGAGGCAGTTAACACCACACAGTCTGCAGAGCGGAAACCTATTGCGGCCTGTTCGTGGGTGGAGGATCCAGTGCACGGAGCCTAAGTTCAACGGTATCCCGGATATGCTCGTTGGGGTTCATATCAGGGCTCCGGCGTGGTCAGCTTAAATGTTGGACCTCCCCTGCATGCTCTTCGAACCATTCTCGGACGACATTGAAGCGGCCCATTGTCATCTTGAAAGACCGAAAGATCGTCAGGATGCTGAAAGGCCAAAATCGGGTGGAGATGGTCTCGGAGCAGCTGACCATTCAACGTGTCTTCCAGAACAACCAGAGGGTCCATTCCATACCAGAAAAACGCACTGGACCACGCCCTCTTGGCATGCGGGATTCATCGCTTCATGAGATATGCGGCACATACGGTGAGTCCCATCGGTATGGTACAGTTGATACCGTGATTCGTCGGACTAGCTGACGTTACGCCACTATTGCAGTGCCCCCCGTGTAGGGCTACGGGTCCCATACCCGAGGGAACGCATGTTTCGACAGATTGTCCACTGGGAGATGATTCTAGCGCGGTCATTGTTAAATTGGGCCGTGATTTCTTGCACTGTCGCCCTCCTGTCTATGTTGACCATTCGTTCCAGGTGTCGCCGATCTCGGTTATTGAGGGCGGCTGGACGCCCGGTATGGTGTCTGTTGTGGACTAAGACGCTTTCATCCAACCATTCTCGGTACACCCTGGGCACGGTTGAACGTGTGAAACCGAATTCCTGCACCACCGTCGAAATCGAACTTTCCATGCGTTGGGCACCCACCACCATGCCCCGTTCGAATGCCGTCAACTCACGACGACGTTCCATTTCACATGAATCACTCACAGAGCTACTTCCGATAAGGTCTCACACACAACTGGAGCCGTCGCAGAGCCCTGCAGGGAGCGTGGAACACACGTGGTATCCACCCGCGAATAAGCGACATGCTATCCCATGAGTTTTACTAATTCAGTGTATATTATAATGCAAAAACCTAAGGTGCAGAAATGGCCATTAACGGTTAATTTAACTTTGCACCTTAGCTTTTTAACGGTGAGTTTTGCATTATAATAATATAATTGTATCTTCCATGCACAACATATGGCTTTATTTATCAGATAAGTTAAAAACTAATTTAAAATTGCCATCTGTAGAAGTAACTGGAAGACTTAAGAATTTACAGAGGAAGGTCAACAGGTATCATTCGTACAGCTTGTACTTCAATTAAAGTTTTTACCTTTGTAATTTAACGGACCTGAAGAAGATTGTGATCACCGTTCATCAGTGGTAGGCCTTTTATGTACTCAGAGAACTTGTATATATTTGTTAAGCAGCTGTTTTTGTCATAGTAAGCTGATATGAGATGTGTGGTTTTTTCTCACACATCAAAAGACGTTATTCAAATCATATGTATTTAGATGCCTAATGGGTGCCCTTCCAGCTTTAGAAAACTAACTTCATATCAGAAAGTATACAAAGGTTAGTAATGTAATGCACCGACAAACTCTACGGAATACAAGCATATCACAAAATAAGGCAACAGGCATCGGAGTGGAAATTTTTCCACATTTCGACGTTACAAAGCTGCAGAAACCGTGGGAAGATAAACTTTAGTTTCATATTTTCAATACGACGAACAACAGAGCTGATGCGTCTGCTATCATCAAAGACTTCAAAAAACTTGCTCTAGCTCTATCCGAAAATGTGTATTCCAAAATTGTTCAGTGGTTCATAGAAATTATCCGAGGTAAATGTAAGCCAAATTAACCATGAATAAGACAACTTTCTGTACGAGTAAAGATGATATGCGGAATCACCTACTTGCAGTCAAATAGTAATATTCTCTCATATCCTGATTGTTATGCAACAACGCATTTTTAATAAAATTGTTCGACATGGAATCTGTTTGAGATATCGACTTAGTGCAAACGAATTGTCATTACTTGCTGGGCAGTCGTCCCATTCCTGCTCATTTCGTCCCACCTTTACTTCAGAGAATTTCTGGGAATTCTCTACTTGTTGGGAAATCCCTAGCGCAATTTTTGAATAGTGCAGGCTTGAAGTCTTTGATGATAGCATGCCGCATCAGCTCTACTGTTTGTGGTGTTGGAAATATGAAGTTCTAAAGTTCATTTTCCCATGCTTCGGAAGCCTGTAGCTCTCAAGTGCGACGGATTTCCAACCCGGTGACTATCCCTCCCCTTTACCCCTTGTTTGATGTACGTACTATCATCTCTTGACTTGTCGGTGAATTAGGTTACCACTCTGTATACACAGTGTGGGGAATGCTGTATCCAATCTTTACTAACAGCGCAACAAAGAAATATTCCTATAAAATATTTTGAAGGTATTTAGGTAGAAAAGAAATTAATTTGCAGTAATTTAAAAAAATGCCTGGCTTGACTATAAGAGGACGCACTGAAATGTGTCAAAACCAAAGTCGAATCTTTCGAACTTTAACTTGCTTTTCGGACTGTGAAGCGGACCTTCATAATTCTGGATGGAACTTTATTAACCTTCGTAAGTCCATGTCATTTTTATTCAGAGGGGTAAAGCGAATGAATATCTAAAGTGTATTAGACACATATTAATACTTTAGTTTTGTTTAAAAACAATTCTCAGAACATGGTGTAAACAAAGAACCTGAGGTTATACATACGAAATAAAGCACCTAGGGGTACTTTTTTAATCCAATTTTTAATAGACCAAAGGTATACAGAAAACTTTACAAACATAACTAGGAAATATGATTTTGAACAAAAACTGAGAATGAAACATGTTATGTGTCAAACATAAATTAATTAATGAAACAGAACCAACAGAGCAAAAAGGTATGTTCTAGATATTGCCACCATTAAAGATGAGTGTAGCCCTGAAATGACTACCCTGATCGGAACATACTCCGTTACAAACATAGTTTTGTTGAATTTAGTATTTGCACATATTTAATGTGCCATAATTTAACATAAGTATGGTAAATCAAAAAAGGGGTACATATATTTAAAACATAAACTGTTACTAATAACGATTACATTGCGTAGCATAACTGAAACAAAGAAAATTGAGCCAAAATTACAAAAGCAGTGTGAATAATAGAAATTATTACCATTTGGGGTTAGAAGAGATAATAATATAAAAATTACATTTTTTTCCTCCTTACATTAAATAGGTATGATAGTTGAGAAAAATATTACAATTTTGGAAATTACACCACTGTAGATGTAAATGTAAACGCTGTTTAAAAGAGTTAGTATCTGATGGAGCCTCGTTAAAATAAACATAGGGGAGTAACTCCAGAATAACCCACGTAATAAAGTTAGTACGATTGTAATATCTATAAGTAGGAGACAAAATCATTGATAAAAGTTGATATTGTGGTGTTATATTATTAATAACTAAGTTAATAATGCTTTGCACATACATAAAAATAGAACTGTATTTTTGACAACAGGTTTTATAATGTAAAATAGTGTCTGGATTATGACAGACATCACAATGAAGGGGTTGGATAACCAATTTATGCATTTTTTTTTTCTATATATATAATATTATGAATGATCTGATACCAGATGTTCGTAGCTAATCTATTTTGGCGAAAAGAGTGTAAGTTAGACCATATGAAAGAGGTATCACATTTTGCCCTTTGATATAGCTGAACATATTAGGGTTTATGATAAGTAGTAAAAATAAACTTGTACCATTGTTTAACAGTCCAGTCATCAGCTTCCTGGTGACTGATGATCGAGTATGTTATATGTAAAAACGGTTCTATCAGATCAGAACAAATAGCACTCCACGGACGAATATTGACTGGAGCGGTAAGATCAATAAACTGACAAATTAGGGAACTTACTGTGTTCAAATTACCTGTTAAACTCTGTGCAATACGATGAATGCGTAAGGCTAAGCCTTGTAATTCAATATGTTTTAGCTGTAGTCCTCCTTTTGCATAAGAGTTGTATAAGATATTTCTAAATGCGTAATCCTTTCCAAATAAAGTAACCTGTGTACTTCATTATTTGTGCCATGAGACATTTAGGCATTGGAAAAAGTTGCATATCATAATATAATCTAGAAAAACTGTATATATTGAGGAATTGAATTCTAGCATGAAAGGTTGTGAATATATTGCTAAGTTTAACAGTTTGTGCTATCAAAGTTTGAACTAATTGCTTTGCAATGCGGAATTGAGTTTCTCTGATATTTGCACTCCAAATAATACCAAGAAAGTTCTTGCACAATCGGGAACGTAACTTGAAAATCAGAGCATATTGGGTGGATAATAACAAAAGTTGTGATTTCTTCAAATTCAGTTTAAATCCTGCTGTCTGAGAAAGTGTCAAAGAATCGGGTGATAAATGTGAGTTCCTTTCCAGTTCTGTCACAGCATATCTCCCCAAAACTGTGTATTAATCATGGATTATTATTCTCAATGTGTTTCAGAAAAGTGTGAAACCTTTAGGTACTGGGTCATTCCAGAGAATTTCGTCAAAATAAAAATTGGTCGCTCGACTATTTTTGATTTCCTTCATATTTGGTACATGGAATGTCATATGCAAGCGAAGTTGAAAACAGTTTTTGATAAAATTTTATTGCTCATAGTTCAGGATATAACAGGGTGTTCAAAAATGAGATTCTGCAAAAATTTTGTTAAATACAGCGAGTCATAAAGTTACACATATTTCACAAGATAGTTGAGATACTTGAATAATTCAAAAACATTTAAAATACAGAGAATATTTAAAGCTATGTCTTTAAGTTCTAGCCTTAAAACGACTATCGGACACCGTGGTTTAAACAGTTGTAAAATATAGGTGAAAGTTTCATTTTTAGATCTTTGCCCTGATTGAATGGAAAGAAATAAGAAGCCGTTTACTTTATGATTATCTACTACTGTCACAGTAATGACAGAAAAAAATTAACTTCCTGTGTCATTTCATTTTCTTGATATCGACACTTTAATTTCATAAAAACTCAAATTTGTCAACATTTCAGGAGTTGTAAATCAAAAGGGGACGGAGTACATGAACAAAATTTCGCATAGGAGTTCCTTTGTTTATATTTTAAAACCCCTGAAAGTTTCATTCACTTATTCAAACTCCTGTATAAGATACAGCTTCTTAAAAAGCTATAATCATGTCAATTCAAATTATCATTGAAAATGAGGTTATTGTTAATAATGTTGTATTCTATCAGCGTAATCATTTAAATCACGTGCCTTAAGCATCAATAGATTGTTTTACGTTCTTTGTTGGTACACAGAGCTATTTAAGCTTTCTTCTGGCTGTTGCTTAAGAAAAAACTGTGTTAAAAAAGAACTAATCTCTGATCCGATGGTATGAACTCTTCCTGAGTGACTTCTTTTTTTTTTTGTTTGTTTGTTTGTTTACAAGTTATGTACGCAGCCATGTTATGTGAAGAGATGTTATTCTTTTCGTTAGGCGTAATAGAATACATTGGTCTAAACAGCTTGTTATTTCTTTCTATTCAATCAGGAAAAAAATATATCTAAAAATGAAAATTTCACCTATATTTTACAGCTGTTTAAACCACACTGTCCGATAGCCATTTTGAGGATAGAACTTAAAGACATAGCTTTAAATATTCTATGAGGTGTCTGTACTTTAAATGATTTTGAATTATTTAAATATCTCAACTGGTTTGTTTAATATTTGTAACTTTATGATTCGCAGTATTCAACAAAATTTTGCAGAATCTCATTTTTGAACATTCCTGAATTATGAGCAGGATTTTTTTTTTTTTTTTTTTCAAAAACTGTTTTCAACTTCACTTGTATATAGCATTCAATGTACCAAATATGAAGGAAATAAAAAAAAAA
>JAGDQP010049764.1:0-14415 GCA_022664845.1 Lepisma saccharinum | reverse complement strand
CAATTCAAGTTGTATGAACTCAAGTTACATTCCTACAACGATCTAGGGATAAACCCACGAAAACATTTTATCAAAAGGAGCACTTACTTGTGTGCTGTAATCTGATGTAGTAAAATATCTGTTTTTGAATTTAAAAAGAAACAAAACAAAATAAGTGAGCCTTATATTCAAATTTCAAAGATCCGAGAAGGATAATTTTCCTATTTACATAAGAAAGCATCATAGTTCTTTGCTCTAATGAACATTTTATTTTTGGACTTGCCTTGTTTTTGTAAAAGACTCTCCCATTTATTGCCATACTCACCTTGTACACCAATAAACGCGTTCCAATTCCCAATTATACCACTGGAGCTTTGATTCTTCATGAATTCTCATCAATGAACGTATGGGCTGCTGAGTAAACACATAGTGCCCAATACGTCTCACACCGAGCAGCCAACACAAATCGATGTCCTCACTGTCGACTTTCCTTTCAAACCAGATCTAAATTTTCCTTTCTGCACCCAAAAACCTTCTACATTGCTTTCCTAACACGACCGCAACGTCGCTTCCAAACCTGCTTAAAAAAACAAGTCAACCCCTTACATACTTTTTTTTTTACAAAAAGTCCAGATAAATAGAAGATTTGTATGTGTGACAAAATCTATATATAAAAGATGGTAAACAAGGTAGAAAAAAAGGATACTTACGTAGTGAAATCTTGATAGGTGCACACGAACTTCACAAACACTACAGAAAATTAGTACGTTTCGCAATTGCGTTTTCAACTGGTAGGAAGGAAAATGGACAGAGCGGACAGGTGCGGGAGCGGTGTTAAGGAAACTATATATATTGAACAGACAAAAAGAAATATATAAAAACGAGAGTATGAACATGAAAGTAGCGTTAAGGAAACAAACAGTAAACAACCCAATATAGTCACGGAATCACCTACCACAGTAGCTTTAACGTAAGTTTTCACCGTTTTTTAGCACTGATGAAATTTGATTGTATCAATCGAAATACTGTGACATACGACTAAACGTAATCTAATAATACAAAATTCTACATGGTGACACGTTGTGTTTGCATTTATTGTAATGGACTAATATTACATTAGTAATTTCGTCCATTAGAAAGTAATTGGCCTAAAGCATGAAATTAATACATAAAACAGCATATGATTGAATTAAGGTACTTACAAAAAGAGTACCGGTAACATATAGGAAATAGCGACAAGTGGGGTGGATTTTCATTTTATTGGAACCATTACTGAATTTTATACTTTCATTCGAAGAACTTAATATTTTGTATCGCTACAGTAAATTGAATTCTAATATGAGAGGAAGCTAGCCTATGGTCAAGAACATGAAACTTTTCCTTGTATTCTAAACTGACTTTTTATGTATAGTTTCAAGTTGATCATCGTTAGTTCTATTTCCTGTATGCCACGAACTTTCTAAACATCTTTATTGAATACTGAATATACGCTTCAATTCGATATTTAGAATTTAAATTTAACTTACAATTTTGATTGTTGACTGGCATAAAGCCTACGTCCGTTTTAAGTCAGACGGTGAGTATTCTTCAGATGAAGGCATGAGGAATCTAGCGGCCAGGCCTTTGCTTGTTGTAACTGAGGAAAATCCTAAATGACCTTAAATCAAGATGTCCAACAGCAAGACTCAAACCTCACATTTCGTAAGTCCGCGATCCTAAGTCCAATAACCACTCGACCACGAGGCAACGTGCCATTCGGGTTTTGTCTCAATATTTAAAATGCAGTAATCTCCGAGCTACTAGCGATGGGTGAAGTTGTTCATATAATTAGGCTAGTTATCGACTAAAGTGTTTAATTTATTGAAGAAATTTATTTATTATGACGTCAGAGCCGCCTAACGATCAATTCCTGAACTAATGTCTTCGAGAGGACGTGCTTCGCTACGATCCGTTATATCTTGTGTAACAACACCTGATTCGGATTGTACCCTCCACGGCCCCAATCTCCTAATAATTAAGATTTATGAGTAAACTCAGAACCTTCCCATGTGGGTTAATTAGGACCTTGGTGCAGTCAAGTATACAATAGCAAGTGCTGTTACAGTTGGAGGATCCGCTGGAGACCCCGCAATTAGATTCTCAACTACTAGGAAGGTACTACTGCTACTTTTAATTTGAAAGCAAAAGTTACATTCCTTTTTTCGTAAAACTGTAATGAGTACTCTCAAAAGGATATACAGTGTATATATACAGTTGATAACAATAATCTCACAGCAAATGGATCGCAAATAACGAATCTTGAAAAATTAAAATAATAAAGAAACTCAAAATTAATATGAACTGAAATTTGGCTCTGGATAGTTTGAGTGATAGATACCTCTTCGTAGAATATCTTAAACTCACTTTCAGAAAACAAGAGCAATATATACTCGCATAGAAACACTCAATCAAGAACCGTCGAATTTCGCAATCAATTACACTCGAGCCTAACGACAATACTTACTGATTATCGATTTCTGTATTCCTACAGTATTTTGTGGATACCGAATTTCCCAACCAAATTATACTTGTAATAATCAAACAAATCCAATAGTAAACGAAAAATAACTTCGTCAGCGTTCTGACGCTAATAGTTAAGTTAGTGGTCAGGTTCTGTCCACGAACCTGCTGCAGCTCAACAATACAAAACTCGCAATAAATCCAAAACGCGACGTAATAACTTTCGGAAAGTTACAAAATATACTTAATACGCTTTATAGAATACGATGCAATACTTTAAATCCCTGGATTCCCAACACATGGTCAAGTCATGCACTCAGTTCGCACCTGGGACATTCTCAACAAAAAAATCAATATCGACGAAAATAATAGCAATAAGTTTCCCAATTAAATAAAAGATGTATATTACGATAAAAGGAACTAGATACAATTCTTTAACAGGACGGATGCACGTACATACGACCGATATCAAACATGTGGTCGCGATGAACAATCCCGTGCTTAGCCTGGTTATCAAACTAAAAATGTACAATATCTCAATTCCTACGATCCGTATCCTGAATACATTATCCCTGAAGTACACGATACATTTCAATACACTAGAAAAACAATTAAATCCTGAGATCCCTCCTCGGTTCACAAACTTTACCTCCGGGTAGAACAGCGATCGAAATTTACTACTAACAAAGCTCCACGAAATTAAAAAGCAAATCCCCAATAATCCTAACATCGACGATTGCGTATTATTTACTCTTAGAATTACAAATTCTCAAAATATAAGAGCTCGTTCACACTTACCCTAGATATTACGTAATTCCCAATAGACGATACGCTCATGCAGAAATTCAAACAAGACGTTAAATAGTAGAAGCGAATACTGTTGAGCTACTCTCCATCTCAATTTCGGTAGTGTAACCATGAATATCAATAGACTTATAACCACGTACCCCACACTAATTCTCGAAATATAAGTAGAAAATTTACAGCTATGAAAAGAACACACCTTTCCAGATCTGACGGATCGTAAGGAACTACGTCCGCTCGAAGACATTAGTTCAGGTTTTGGCTGTCAGGCGGCTCTGACGTCATATCAATAAATTATTACACATTACACTAGCTTCCCAGATGATTTTAAAGGTTGACAAAATTGAGCGTATCGGAAACAAAGATGAACATTGAGAAAGTGTAGTGTAACGACAAAATGTTCATTACAGTCCAAAATAGTTCTTAAATAAATTCAAATTCTAACATTACTTCGGATTTAATGATCATTCCAGAGGAAAGGACACTTGCCTTACTTTATACCCAAACATTTTTCAAGTTTATTTCTAGTAAAAGTTTATCCGTACGTCACCGGTTTCCTAAATGTCATAATTCACCTCAAGGCCTTGTTCAAATAATTCACCAGTGTAAAATTTGTAATATTTCGTTTCATGTTGTTTTATTCTGCAACATTTGTTTAACAAATCTCGGGGAGAGAAAACTGACATTTTCTTACCTGTTGGTGTTTAGCATACAAGAGAATTAACTGCACACCAACAGATAAGAATTTTTTAAAACTAGCTTAATTTTTGCTATTTGAAAGTTAAATGAAATTAGAGTTGCCATTTACATGCAACAAAGTCTGATGCAGTTTTGTAATTCCACTCTCGGTTTCAAAGTGAGGCGCTCCGTATTCTCCGATTTATCGACCGGTGGTTCAATGCCCTTATACATTATTAAACCAAATCCGTTGTCTATTCATTGTTTTCACTAACATTGCATAAGAATGGAATCAATAACCAGTGGTCTATGTCAAACTATTTGATATACTGTTAAATGAATCGAACTAACCTAGCCCAAAGCTGTCGATATTAATGTGAATAACTTATCTTGTCTAGTTCTAGATTGAGAAAACAAGTAAAAGAGAACTAATCGGTGACAAAAGAGATACACGAGGCAGGCAGAACTTGTAAATCTAACAAAACATGAAGTAGGAAACAGTAACGTCAAGTTAATATCTGAAATAGAATGGAGGATAAAATTTTAACTCCCTACAATTGTAGCGAAGGAAGATTAACATACCGTTTAAGGTGTTTGTATCGGAGCGACTTAGCACCCTAAAGCTTTTAAATTAACAATACAATTTAGTAAGGAAACCAAAATTCGAAGCAATAACCACACAATAATCTCCAAAGCCAAGCGCCCACCCATTCTGACTGGGAGTTTCCCTCTGTCGGATCAAGCAAATGCTGGGATTGTACCTTAAATAAGGAGAAGGTCAACTTATCTTTGTTGTTTTGTGTCTCCTCTGTAAAATGTATCAGTGTTTGGAGTTAGTAAATAAATAAAGAGAAATTCTGCTACAATGGGCACATAGAAAGTCTTTTCATTAGCACAGAGGCCAGCACAGTGAAGCTACTGTGAAAATGAAGTGTTGTAATAGGGAGCTCTGTAGAATATATATAGTAGAATGATCCTCCCCGAGATACAAAGTAAAGAGAAAGATCAGATAGATTTTCAGAAAAGTTTACGGTTTAAACGTAAAACGTACTCTTACGGTAACCGTACGCGTACGTACAGAGTTTAGCTGCATCTGCAACAAGTAACATACATCCACGAAGAATACTAGTACATACTCCTAATGAAAATAAGGTACGAATCAACCTTGATAATAAAAATTACAAATAATACGAAAAATGGCATCATCTAAATGAAACAGCAGCCGTTTAGTTAGGTTCTCGAACCGAATATATATATACATCACTAACACAAAGGAAAGCCGGAAAGGCAATTAAAGGTAAATTTATGGTGAAGGAAGGGTACTTACAGTTTATTGTTCCATAGGTGAAAACACACACTTAAACACTAATATATAAAGAGTACTTGGATATTTCGGTATTAATACCGTAGACTTGCTGTACAGGAGGAAAGACGCACACACGTGGATAGAACAAAAGACTAGGACGACAGTGGCGACACTTAGCGGACGGTGCATCATTGGAGAACAGGTTGACTTTTGTACGGCGCGTGGAACAATTAACAACTGCAAGTCCGGAATAAGATTGTGGAAGAAAAGGTGTTGAAAATGCAGAGAAAATGGGTTAAAGTTATTGAAGGTTAAGGCCAGGATACATTTTCGCGCTTAAACTATGAATTATGGCGTCCTCCCATAGACGGCGTGTTAAGGTACGGGTCGTAGGGGGTAAAATGTGGATTATGGCAACCAGGAAAGATAGATCAAAATTGGTGTTGTGGGACTCGGTGTGTAAGGAAGGAGACTGGGGCATCCGGTTTGTTGATGGTACAGAAGTGACGATAGTTATTAATCCGAATGTGGAGAGCACCACCCGTTTCCCCCACATAAAAGGCATCACAGAACTTGCAGGTTAGGATGTATAACGGATGTACAGGTGGTGCTCTCCACATTCGTATTAATAACCATCGTCAAATCTGTACCATCAGCAAACCGGATGCCTCAGTCTTCTTACACACCGAGTCCCATAACACCAATTTTAATCTATTTTTCCTGGTTGCCATAATCCACATTTTACCCCCTACGACCGGCACCTCAACACGCCTTTATTAATGGTTAAAACGTGAAAATGTTTCCTGGACTAAACCTTCAGTAACGTTAACCCGTTTTATCTACATTTTCAACACTTTCGCTTCCACAATCCTATCCAGTACTTACACGCTGTACAGTTGTCAATTGTCCCACGCGCCATTCAGCATTCAACTGCAGAATGCAGAATTTTAGCTGCGTTGCATACGTTAAAAGATACAGCTTAGGTGAAGTGACACACGAACCAAATAATATGGGAATGAACTTTGTTTTGAGAATTTAGTACAACTTTTGTTTGAAACATAATGATAAAGTTGTAGAGAGAACGATTACATTTGAAGGAATTACTAACATTTTCAACCACGAACGAAGTTTAAAACTTACAATATCAAACTGAAGCCAGTGAAAGACAATGTAAATGTCTGTTCCAACAGTGAACACGACTTTGAGGTTAATAATCAAGGCAAACGGGTACAGGTCGAAGTCATTAGCTACTAAAATGGACCAAAATACCAAGTTTTATCATGAACTGTGCACTCATGTTCCTAAGGGAATCTTAACCCGATCAGCTAAATTTAAATTCTAAACTAGTCCGGCTAAGCCACGCACGGAGAATGTTTTTTCTAACTATAACTTATCCTGTAAATGTAATAGAATATATCGCATTCAGTAATGTAGCCAAAATGTCTACACACGATTTTACAAGGCTGTGACAACTTCAATGGAGCACCTAATTGTTAAACTAAAAATAAAATAAAAGTATGTTCAAGGATGCATGTACTCAAATACACCCTAAAAGCAGAATGCAAATCTCATTTTTACCAACAGGAGAGAAAAGTCAAGAGCACGGATGACGTTTCTTTAGTATGCCTCAGACGCTCCTTTGGAATCCAAGTAAATCTGAACTAATCTAACCTAACCTCTGTCAGTAAAATATTCTATGTCAATAAAAAACATTACTTCAGTGAACTGATACATTCAATATGATTCGGTTCAGAAAAAGATACCCATCGCAAGCTAATGTAAAACCCACTAAACCGTTAAACGAATCGATTCAAAATAACTGCAAGCGTACAAGTTTCGTTCAAATCACCGGAAAGACCCTGCGCACCTGTTCCGATGTAAATACCCTTGAACTTTTTTTTTTCATGCAATTTTTATATTTTCGTTTCCGGCTTCAGATTCGATATACTACGTTAGCAGAAGATGGGTTAGGATAAAAACTATATTTAATGTCCGCCAGCAATAGAGCCATAGTTAGCCTGCATATCACTCATTCCTTTGCAAATAGTTATTACACACCCTTCTATAAACATATCCAAAAAGCGTTATGAAAACCCATGTATCATTATTAATTCGTTTCGCATTCAAATTGATCAACAGATAGAAAGATGGCTGCATATTGAGGAATACTAATGGCGTCACTTCGTGTAATAGATGACACGAAGTATTTTGGGCATTGTTCGATTTGTAGCGGGGATTGGTTGGGATCATTCCTCTCTCGGCAAAAATCTTCTCTGGTACTTTGATATATACCTCTAATCCGGGCTATGGACGATCCCAAAATACCGTATAATACATATCTCACTATTTCTTCCCCCTCTCTGGAAATTGCACAAATCGAACACTGATTTTGGGGATCACTTCACTACTGAGTCTGTCAAAAATTTAAGCTTAAAAGGAGAAATGTAATGTTTCCAATGAGTGCAGACGTCTTGAAACGCAAAATATAACAATGTTTCGAGTTACGGAAGTGTGAAATGAGAGCTGAAAGTAAGTCAGCCTATTTAGAAGCTTCCACCTTTCAGCCGAGCAGATGATGTGTGTTAAAGGTGATGTTTATAACGTAGAACTATAATGAAAAATTATCTAACTTATCTTCGCTCGCTCCACAATCTGTCCAAGACTTTTGTAGCAAAATACGTGTCATTCTTAACACGAAGTGACGCTATCAGTATACCTCGTATGCCACCATGCTAAACACCTTCAGTGCGTATTTAACAAAATAATCATTGTCGTAACACCGTTTGGACTGTTGGTTGTCGCTCTATGTGAATTATTTACAAGAAAATTAGTAGGGGTGGCCCAGTAACTGGTGTCCCGAAAGTAAATTTACCTGCATTTTGCCACAAAATCACAAGACAATGAGTGGGCGAAGGCGGGTTAGTTCGAAACTCAAGTTAAATTATTTCTTTCAATGTACGCGAGGCATGACGTTTAACGTTCACTCCATGTGCTCGCCCCCAAACCGGAACTCAGTAGAATAGTCCCACATACTTTAGGCTCTCACACTTATATCGCCAGAAACTCTACATTTTGCGTTTTAACCCTTCCGCACACGTATCTGAAAGTTCACATTTTAGTAAGTGTAAGACAACCACAAAGTAAAATCAATCCTTAGTAAAAATGCATCCAGTATAAAAAAAAGTAAAGTACAAGGACCATAAAATGCTTCCAATGGAGCAGCTCCACTGAGATAACAATGCTTATATGAACCCTTATGCATGACGTGCAACGTATGGGTGTTCGGGAGGGTGAAGTCAATTCCGGAATTCCGATCCTGGAATACTGAACCCAGGGTTTACTTTACTTTAAGGCCCGCAAAATACGTAAAATTTATAGGAGAAATGTAATATTTTCAACGTGTGTACAAGTGTTGAAATAAGAGCGAAAAGTACTAGACACTATTCAGTTTGTAACGCCCTAGTGACAAGCACATGTAGTTTGTTTTAAACGCAAAGTACATCGCGTATAATGAAAATACAAAACCTGACTTAAACTAACTTCTCTTCGCTCGCTCGAGATACTGTCCATGTTTTTTGTGGAAAAATACATATCACTGATAACACAAAGTGTCGCCATAAGTATTCCTCCGCATGCCACTATGTTTATTTGGTGCTGATCAACTCGAGTACGTATTTAAGGAAATGATAATGACACATGGCTTTTCGTAACACTTTTTGGATTGCTAGTTGTCGCCAGATGTTTAGAGAAGTGTCTGTGATAATTATTTGCGATGGGAGTAAGACGTATAAATGATACATATGGTTCAATAGCTGCGGGCCACTAATTAAGTTTATCCCATCTTGCTATCACAGTGGCACAAAAGTTTCGCTACTCCTAATTTCCACGATTTTACCTATGTTTTTTCTTCCTGGTTTATATGATCACTTTTTTAAAAAAAATCATCCCTTTTCTACCTAGAGTTACTTTCTATTGTTGATAGTCATACTTTAACTTCCTTTCACGTGAAATAATAAATAAAACAGAAAACATATTTATCATACTTGTTTACAGCGTTACCAACTTGTAGTTACAAAATGTCATTAGATCGCAGTAAAAGGATGCTAGAAAGCGCTAAACAATCTTAATGACCATTAAAATAGAATAAAATGAAATGAAGAATAAATGTACTATGGTTTATTTGAAGTTAGAATGCCTCTTTTTTTCAATGAAGATTTAATTATTCTTTCGCAAATGTTAAAAAATACTTCAAAAGATTAAATTTATTTTCAATTATTTGATTTAAATATAGGGAGCTAAACATAGGAAAAGTCTCTCTAGGCCTTCAGCTGAAATAAAAAAAGGAAGGGAAGAAGGCAACACAAATTGACATGAGCCAAAGCAAACTTGTTTTATGGTTTCATTATCCCAGATGAGTTCTACTTCGTGAAATGTGAAACTTACCGCCACTGTATCTCTAAAACTCGTGTCATCCGAGTGACTATTGAGAACTAATTCTTCTTTGTACTTTCTCTGTTAAGAGTACAGTGAGAAGGAAACATAGTGATCAATTTTTTATGCGGTTAAGAAACAGGAAAGAGATTCACCTTGTGCCTTCCACAATTTGTTGCATTTGCATTATTACTCTAAATCTTTCCCATATGTCAACATTTCCCTGATCTCGAAGTTTCTGTCCCTTGAAGTTTTACCCTCTTTTCCTTTTGTTTTCGTAGGATCTTCAATTCTTCATCGCTGAAACGAGGTACCGCTAGATGCAGAGACAAGAACAAATTACTGGAGGGCGGGGGAGGGAACAGTGTACCGTTAACCCCAGTCGCTGTTTCAAGAAAGCAAAAGAGCTTGGCAACAGTTTTATTTTTTAAAAAAATAGGTTTAGTATGTTTTCCAATACAAACAAAGCAAAAGGAGCCTTTCTATATTCAGAAAAAAATCGAAGAATATTCAGAAATAAGATTAAATTCTATCTAGGTTCAAAAGGTGCTGTACTTGGCGCTAGGCGATAAATCGAAAAATGTATCGCTAAAAACCTTCAAAGGGCGATATATCTAGCGACAAAAGTGCTAAGTTGGCATCGCTGCTTGTTTATAAGAAGTAACAAACGACAACCATAATTCGCAATTAGTTATTCATTCTGTCATCTCGTTCCGATGGTACCAGATACAAAAGTAAAAGTATTTCTCCACATTATTATTAAGGACACTAAAGGAGAACTAGCACAAGTCGTTCAACACAGTAATTTTGCCATTGGGAGTAATTGGGTCAATGCTCAGTGATCTGAGATTTGCGTATATACGAGAATGGGGTGAAAAGTTATGCTCTTGATTAATATCTCTGGTTATAGTGAACATAATTCAATGAAATAAAAACAATGTGTACCTTGATATCTTGGCACCTGTTCTGGAACACCACTTCTCCACATAGTCACCATCCACTTGCACGCACTTCCTCCAACGGCGCACCAGTCCTTCTATGGCGTCACTAAAAATCCTCAGTGACGGTACGAGCAGGGCTCGAAATGGACCGAAGCAAACGGGAATACTGTCCCGATTCGTGAATGTCTGTAACCTACCTTCCTGTTCCGTCTCGTCAATATGCTGATCATATACAAAATATGATAATAGCATATTAACAAAGGTAAAGCGTTCCGTTTCGGAAAAATTTCCTTTTAGAGCCCTGGGAACGAGGTTGAGGATGACCCTACGATGAAGAGGCAGTCCATGGAGTACCGTCACAAAAGTTCTACCACTCCAAAAAGATCAAGGTCTGTCCATCTGCGGGAAGAGTCATGCTGACTCTGTTTTCCGATGTCAATGGCGTTGTCCACACTGAGTTTCTTCGCAAGGGTACCACCGTGAACTCAGAGCGGTACATCGACTACGTGAAGTAGTTATGTTCCAGAACTGAAGCCAAGATGTCAAGGTACACATTGTTTTTTATTTCATTAAATTATGTTCACTATAACCCGAGATAATAATCAACAGGCAAAACTTTTCAACCCACCCTCGTATATATTTAAAAACCGAACCTGACTTAACTATCGTAACCTAACCCACAATAGCTATACTTGTGAGCAGTAAAAGAAGACAGAAAAAAAAGCTATCAAAAATGTCTAAAAATAGTTTTGTTGATTATTGTGTTTAATGGTCTATCCGTAAGAGAAGAATGTCGATAGATGACTAATTTATTGTTTTGTCTGAAGGAAACTTATTTTGCAGTCATTAATGTATTTATTTGGTAAAGTTAGGTAAAATTTATTTTCTATTGGTTAATTTAGTAACTTTTGATTTGCCCGTCACTATTAAATGAGTCCAAATCTTGTGAAAACCCACAAACAGTTTCTGGCTGGATTCGAGCCCGTGACCTTGGAGAAGCTGACCAAACGCCTCAGACCACACGATTTTATAATAATTTATTATTCATTAAAACATAATGTAAATTACGGCATTAAATTGTGTGTAGTCCAATCCCAGGTCAAACTAGATTTTTCCATGAAGTCCTAAATACGATGTTCCGTAATACTAGCCTGCTACAAGTGCTACATACTATGGCTGTACTAACAGACTGGCCAACAATGAAAAAATCATGAAAACTGAACAATCAAGATAACTATCCGAAATCGGTAACTCAAAGTGTGTCCGATGCTTATTTACAGGTCGGCAAAATCGAAGTAAGGACAGCAAGTTTTGTGCAGTATCATGGATCAAAGCTGGTTAGAGCATTTGAAGTTGGATATTAAACGCCTGTAAATATGGCAGGATTTCTTGCGTGCCATTCCCTCAAATGTAAGAACATTTTTGAAGCTAAAAGAATTGGTTAAGTACAGGCGGAAAAGGGCGCATGTTCACTTTCGGGTGAAATTGAGATTTTCACACCATCATATTGAAAGACATCGTTCCGGACGGGAGGTCACAATAAAATTGGATGACCGTACCTACCCGGGAGAAAAGGTTTTCAGCCACAGACGAGGGCATAAAACTTATAAAATTATATCCATGAATGTGTACTTAGAGAAAGCGAAGGTGAGTGGGTACCTATCCATCACTGCCATACTTTCATAGAAAGACCTAATATAAACTTATATATTCCTAAGTAGAGTGTACATATGATTTCTAACGCACTCTTTTTTGTATGGCTTTTCTACCAACTATTTCTGGCGCACCCCTATTTCCAAAGCCCATGCGCCTTTGACAAAGCTCATATGCCACTGACAAAGAAAATATAGTACATAATTTCGTTCGCAAAAGAACTTTATTGCATATAACTGTAAAGGACATACACTATTTACGTTTACATACATAAATATATTCGTAATTTGCACATCTACTACAAATACCAGAACAGAAATCGCTTGTACATTCTCTTTTGGTCCGTGTTGAAAATGGTTTACAAGTTGTGCAATAATAGAGCCCGGAAGTTTGGCAAAATGCCTTTTCGGTTTCGTTGCGAATTATCAGCATATAAATAATAGGAAACCTTTTTACTCATCTTGGGAGCGTCTAAAGATGTTTTTCATTTTGCCTTTTTTGCCTATTTTATCATCTGTGGCCTATTTCTAAACATAATGCCGTTTTCTGCCTTTTAATGTATTTTAAACATTTTAAAAATTTTTGGCATTAAACACAAACAAAAATATAGGAACACTGCCTTTGTCACCTTAAGCTGTCTACTAGCCGTGGATTAAGGGGAAGAAAATTGTGGCTAGGGGTGATTCTTTAAGTATTTAGGTTAACCTCGTGTATCGCCTCTCATTTATTATCAGCCTTCACTGCTTCAGTATTTTCTGAATCTCTGGTACTAAGACATGGCATTAAGACCTGTCACTGGCTGATAATATGGGAGCTCACGCATACTACGCTACGTTGCCAGAAGCAATAGTAAGACTTGAGAAGAAAGGCGAGAAACTGGTGACAACGATGGATATTGTGTGAGAAACAATAAAAAAACTGTTGGGGTGTCAGAACAAATGCAAACCTATAATGGGTGCAAAAGATGATCCAGAGTCAATTAAAAACATACGCAGTGTACTTCAAGGTGAAAATTAAATTGTCGTTGATATGAACCCGTCAGTAATACTTTCTTTTATGTATTCTCCTCTTTCTTCTGTGGACATTGAGAGATCAGTTTCAAAAGTGAGAACATTTCTCAGAAACAGAAGGCTTAATATGTGTTGAAAACTTGAAGAAATAACTTGAGGTGGTGTGCAACCAACAAAGAACATCATGATGTAGTCTAGAATGATATGCTTAATCTAGGATATTAAAATAAATGAGGATAAGTCAGATTTTTAAAAATTATAATGCCTTCTTTAACTTCCCATTTCAGCAAGAAATGCTTTCTTGCCTGCCTATTTCAAGTAAAATAAATAGCTGAATTTCCGGGCTTTAATTATGAGATATTTCTACTATGTTTTGTTTTGGCATTTATTATATAAGTAAATCACATACATTTTATTTCATTTTATAATTTTCCTTTAATTTTATAATGACCATATGGCAAGCTGTCTATTCCATTTTTTAACTATAACTCTTTTATTGTCTATCCAACTTAAGGTTCGTTTGTTAACTTCTATTGTGTACACTTGATGTTTATAACTTCTTATTAGATTTATTTATCATTCTGTAATACTCTTGTTGATTTAACAAACAGTCTTTACAGTCATCAAATGACATCTCTTTCTTAACAACGTTGGCCTTTATTCCTTTTGCTTTCTTACAAGATCCTTCTTTATCGAACTTATTTATAAACTAGGCCTATTTATCTGTTAAGTCAATCTGTGGTGCTTTAATAGAGTACATTTTAGATCTTAATCCCACAAATTCTTCTATAAGTGTAACTTTAACTTCATATTTCATTTTACCGAGTAGCTTTTTGTTTATTTGTGAAGATCATGTCCATTGTTTAGTGGATAATCGCTTGTATCAAAGTAGTTTATTATACTTTTAATGTCTTCGTAAAATTCTTCTGTTTTAAAATGATAGATAAGCGAATCAGTGTCTTTACAACATATCGCTATTTCATCGTTATATTTCGGCTTAATCACATTATAATGGAATTCATACATCAAGCTTTTTGATAGGTTTAAAATTGACATACCCAAATAGATTAGGCTTGTTAAATACTATTTTCGTTTTGTGCATGAGAACTGCAAA
>JAGDQP010049763.1:0-14415 GCA_022664845.1 Lepisma saccharinum | reverse complement strand
CTTCGGAGGTTGACCCTCCGGAGGTCACCCCTCAACATCATTCCCCCTCACCCTCCAACCTGGAGCGTAATGTGGAGTGGAGGGCTTTCTCCATGCTGGAGGGTGATGTGGAGGGCCAAATCAGAGCTAGAGGGGAGGTGGAGTGGAAGTGGAGGGAAAGATCATAGCTGGAGGGTAATGTGGAGTGGAGGTGGTGGTGACCTCCGTGCTGGAGGGTGATGTGGAGTGGAGGGCCAGATCATAGCTGGAGAGGAGGTGGAGGGGAAGATCATAGCTGGAGTGGAGGTGGTGGTGACCTCCGTGCTGGAGGGTGATGTGGAGTGGAGGTGGAGGGCTGTCTCCATGCTGGAGGGTGATGTGGAGTGGAGGTGGAGGGCGAACTCCATGCTGGAGGGTGATGTGGAGTGGAGGTCAGGCCAAAATGGACACCTTTGGATTCGCTAGTACCCCACGAGGGCAACATTGAAAAGAGTAAACAAAAATGTTTGGAATGGCACTCTATAGAAGAGTGGATCGAAATACCGTTTTTTTTAATCATCATCGCGGTAGGTGTCAAAAGTTGCCCAAGATGGGCTGAAAGAAGACCCTTTTTAGGCTTCAGCAACAAGTTCTGTGAAGCCTTATGCGCCCGCCCGCTAGGTCCGTCTGTCTGTCGACAACATTCAACTCAGGGACTACTAGGGCTAGCAGAGTAGTTGAGGCGTTATTGGAAAGGTCTCAGCGATACTAGATCATAACCCTATTATTCATCTACATTACAGGGGGCAGAGATAGGGCCATTTGTAGATATAAGGGCTCAATTTATATCTTTGGAACTACTAGGCCTATGAAGGTAGTTGAGGTGTCGTTGGAAAGGTTTGTGTAAAATAACTCAAACCCGTATAGATTATACATAACACAAGGACGGCACCAGATATAGGGAGCTATTTATACTTTTGGAACTATTAGGGCTAGGAAGATGACTGAGATATCGTTGGAAAGTTCTCGGCAAGACGAGTTCAAACCCGTATCATTCATCCAGATTGGAAGAGCTGTTTCCGAGTTTCAGGGGACTTTCAACTTTGGAACTACTAGGGCTAGGAAAGTGGTTGAGGTGTCGTTGGAAATGTCTCGGCAAGACTAGCCCGTATAGGTTTTGCCAAGATAAGTTCAAAACCTTATCATTAATGGAGTTCGCAGTTGTGGTTTCCGAACTTCGGGATGAATGTCAAATTTGCAACTATTTTTAGGGGCTAGGAATGTGGTTGATGTGACGTTGGAAAAGTTTCTGCAAAGCGCGTTAAAAATCGAATAATTTATCCAGATAGCGGGGGCGGTTTCCGTGTTTGTGGGGAAATTGGCAACTTCAGAACTACTAGGACTAGGAAAGTGATTCAGGTGTCATTGGAAAGGTTTCGGCAAGACTAATCCGTGTAGATTGTACATATTGCAGGGATGATCCCAGATGTAGGGGCAATTTATATTTGCAACTGCTAGGGCTAGGAAGGTGATTGAGATGTTGTTGGAAAGGTCTCGGCAAGACGAGTTGAAACCCTATCATTTATCCAGATTGCAAGGGCGGATACCGATTTTCGGGGGAGGAATTTCCCACTTTGGAACTACAAGGACTAGGAAAGTTGTTGAGGTGTCGTTCGAAATGTCTCGGCAAAACGAGATCAAATCAGTATCATTCATCTAGATTGCAGGGGCGGCTTCCGAGTTTTGGGAAGATTTTCAACTTCGGAACTACTGGGCTAAGAAGGTGGCTGATATGTCGTTGGAAAAATTTCGGCTAAAAGAGTTTAAACCCGAATCATTTATCCAAGTAACTGGGTCGTTTCCCGATTTGGTGGGGATTTACAACTTTGGAACCATTGGGGCTAGGAAGCTGTTTGGTATGTCTTTGGAAAGGTCTCGCCGCAGTTTTTCCAATGCAACATTGAAAATATGAATAGGATGCTCGCTGCTGAAGCTTGGTGGTAGCTTATGTGCACAGTCGCCCGAGTGGCTTTCGCCTCACTTGTCTTATTTTTCTCTTATAACTTCTTCAAAATATAGAATTGTGGCATTTGGGTCAAAGTTTAGAATTTTCGACAAAATTTGACAATTTTCATCAAATGCAACAATTATCATCCCAGGCCTACTGATACCCTTACTCGATCATTCAAGTGTTAGACCACATCCAGATAGAGAAACAGGTACGAAAAGTGCTTTAAAAGTCTACAAATGACGGCAACATATGGCGGAGATTACTCAAAATAATGTTCCCTTGGGAAAGTTGTTTGCCAACCGGTGTAAGCTGCAGTCACGAGTTATTCCAGGTACATTCTTACAGCGACTTACAACCACTTCCACGTGGAGAGTCTTGAGTATTCCAGAGGTTAACTAGTCAATACAGTAGCATCAAACATCTCCAGAATGTACGTGGAAGAATTTAATACTGCAACTTGTACGGTTGGCTGCAACTTTACCAAGAAACTATCAATTTTGAGTGATTTGCACCAAATTTTGCCGTCGTTTGTAGACTTTTAAAGCACTTTTCGTGACATGTTTTTCTATTTGAAAGTGGTCTAACACTACAATAGTGCTACAGATGATCGAGTAAGGGTATCAATAGACCTGAGATAACAACTTTTGCATTTCATGAAAATTGTCAATTTTTGTCGAAAATTCTAAACTTTGACTCAAATGCGCAACCGGAAAGTGAAGTTGAAGGAGAAAAATTAAAAAGTGACTTCTTTCGGCTCATCTTGGGCAACTTTTGACACACCCCGATGACGATTTAGGAAAAACGGGATTTCGATCCACCTTAGACTATAGTTCGCATGGTCTAATTTCCGACCTGATTCCACCTACGTGGCACATGGTTTACACAGCAAGGAACCGCTTTCTTGCAAAATTTGTTACCACCACTACAGTTCGTACAGCGCACAGAAGTTCTACACGGAATTATTGCTTTTTCTTTTCCTCTTTCTATAATGAGCAACGCTTTCACAATCTGTTTTCTATGACAATCAGTTAAACAGCTGATAATTTACTCCAGATGGAAACTTTCATTTACTTGACTGGGCAACAGCGCTAGTATTTTCGATTGCATCATGTTACTTGCAAACAATCACAGAGGTGTTGTTGTCTGCTATATGTGTTGGTTCTCCGTGATTGAAGGCCAGCTGATACGTCGCGGTGACTTTGAGTATAAAGGATAAATACATTTAGGGCTATATTTATTTATCTATTACTCGGTTTCCCTAAATACAAAATTAATGGAAATAATTTTTAGTGTAGAAAGCCGGAATATCATGTTCTATTTTGTTCATTTAACTAATCAAATATATAATACAGTATATTATTTTCTGTGTTTTGCAGGCAATTGCAGCAGAGTTGAAAGGGCAGCCAGGAACTTTATATTCTTACAAATGTGACGTAAGCAAAGATGATCAAGTCCTTGCTATGTTCGCTTGGATCAAGAAAGAACTTGGTGGAGTTGATGTCTGTATCAACAATGCTGGACTTGCTAAGAATGAATCACTTATAGGTATTGTTGGTTGCGTAATGCACTAATGAGAATGATTGTTTCTTTCTTATCTGTTTCAGACTTAGTCCTCATAGTTTATTGGTAACAGTCGCGGATTTGTAAAAAAACTTAGAGCTTCGGTTTCTGTTACCAGTTGTCCTGACTTAAGTTTTCCAAGGTTTTCTGCAGTCCTACCATATCAATACCAGGATAGTAACTAAGCGAAGGCGCTGATCGTTGCTACGTTACCGATCATCTTGCCCCACAAAGTACTCGGTGAGAGACATGATTCATCAAGTTTGTGATGACCTTACCTGACAGTCAACTTCCAAAATGATAATAAAATCAACTGTTTCCATGTTAAACAACACATTTTGTTGCATATTTTCTGAACGTTCCAAATCACAATCAATGTTGCATTATGTGAACGAAAAGAAACATGGTTTATCGGTGCGGTCTACGGCGGTAGGCCAACGACTCGAAGGTCCCGGTTTCTAGTCCCGGTAGGGGCATGGGTGTGGATTTTTAATGGCTAAAGAGCGAAACGTGACGGACCGAAGTCCAAAGTTACTAGACTGGACCATATAAACAAGTAAAGTTTACCAAAGTTTTACCAAAGCGAAGAAACATGAACTTCCCAATCAATAGTTATGACAATGTAGATTGGAAAAATAGTGCAGGTTCGAATTTTGTTTCCGCTGGCTATTCTGGCTTAGATTTCCTCTGAAAGTTCCTCGGTCACACCAGGCGCAAGATTTGCGATCTTTGATTTGTTTCGATATGGACAGAGATGAACTACAGCCTTAGACATCGTAAAACAGGCCAATGTGACGTTTACTTCTCAAATGATAAAACTGACAGGAATCAGAGAAGATATATTCCAAGCTTTTATCAATATTCAGGCAAAGAAGTATGTTCAAAAGTAGTTTCATAATGACACAACAATGTTTTTCATTCTTGTTTCTTTAAATTTAATGTTTGTAAAATTTGTTTTGTTGATATATATTGGCGTATTTGTAATTGCATAAATTACAATTAATATGGCAACAAACTAGGAAATATAGGGACAAAATCCGAAGTAGCCCCTGATGAAATTCATGTAGTGAAAAACCTAAAAAAAAAAAAACGTACACTAAATGTATGAAAAAGAATAGCAGAGACTATAAGACCATTATGGAATAAAGAGATTACGAAACAGTTCAGTTACTAGAGAAACACAAACTCCCCCTCCTCAAAATACTTCAATTTCCACACAGATAAGTCCAATGTGTATGGAAAGCGATTTGAAATAGTACATTTGGTTGGGCACAATGGCAACTGCTGCACCCCGAGTACTTTCATGACCTGTCCCTGTACCAAATGCACATATATGCAAAATTTCGTTTAAATCTATGCGGAAAGTAAGCAACTTTATTGAGGCCTTGTACCCATACTTAAGTTAATTCAAATAGGCTGATAAGACGTATACACTTGACTTTATTATAAAAGAGAAAGGTGTGTTTAAGAAGAGCATTTAAGAGTGTTTCTTCTGAGGAAGGTGTTGATAGAACGCCGAAACTGGTACCTTGTTGCTGTGTGCTTTTTATAATAAAGTCAAGTGTATAAGCCTTATTAGCCGATATTAATTAACCCAAATTGCAAATTATAGTGTGGATACGTTACATGGTATGGAAGCAATTTTTAAATATTATATTTTTAAATAGGTTGGCAACATTTACAATTTCGGTTCCTACAAGTACCTTTAAGATCTGCTTTAGTACTAAATGCATATGTGTGCAAACTTTTGCATAAATCACGACATATGTATATTTGTATAAGTTGATTTTTTGAAATTGGTTGGTAACACTGACAACTCGATTGTTTCGGGACGAGAATACCCGCAGTATGTTCCTATTGTATCGAAACGTACGGATACGTACAACGATAAGAGAAAATAATTAAAAATACATTTTAATAAGGTTTGCAACACTGTCAACTGGGGCACAATACCCGACTTAAAAGACCTCTACGACCTGCCTCAGTACCTAGTGTACATGTGTGCGAAATTTGGTGTAAATGAATGCAAGCGTGTTGATTTATTTAAGCGACAGATAGACAGACAGAGAAACTAATCCCTATATATATAAATGAAAATGAGTATGTTTGTTTTAACATCATGCCAAAACGGCTTGACCGATTGGAATGATTTTTCGCACATGTCAGACACTGGACCAGGCTACAGTTTTATCATATCAGTCGCCATCTTGGGTTCAAAATGACCGCCAAAAATCCATTTTCCACACCGTTTGAGCTAGAGATATGAAATTTGGCATAAAGGTATCAAGAGTAGTTTAAAAGAATATTTCAATATTTTGAAAAAGTCGCCATCTTGGATTTAAAATGGCCGCCCAAAACCATTTTCCACACTCTTTGAGCTAGAGATGCGGGGTAGATCTGCACGATGGGGGCGCAGCTTCCCGGAGAGTCTGGTTGCGATAAAGGGGACGCAGTCCCCCAAAACACCCGAAGTTAGAGGCGCAGGCCGCTACGGGGAAGCGAGTATTGGTAACAGTTCCGATGACTGTTGCCAAAATTGTTTATTCACCCCGTACCAACGGGCGGGCAAATCAACTAGTACTTTATAAAATATAAAAATTATTGTTTCACGCGTAAACGACGTGTAATGGCTTTAATTGTCTCTACCACAAAAATATTATATGTTGCATCTTACTGATGAGCATTAAGCGAGTCATCCATCTACAACCATGAAATAAACAACTAGAAGAAAAATGATTTCTTCTCACGACAAGTGTATTAATCTCCCTTAGTTTTCTTCAATATACAGGGTGTCCCCGAAAGAATGTTGCAAACCTCGAGAGTTAATTATTTGCATCAACACAAGAGAAAAGTTTCTTCGAAGAAAGGAACGCATGCATCTGACGCACAGACGCATGCATCTGATTCCGACATAAATGTTAAAACAAATCTGTATAACGTTCTACTCTCAGAAAACAGGGCAAGATGGTAGATTGGGTCTAGTACTAGTAGGATTTATTAGCACTTGTACTAATCACAGGCAAAGAACTCCATCTTTCAAGATATCTCAAACCACTTTTCTTTAATTTCAGCCCCTGTTCGCGTGTCAATATATTTATTTCGTCAAACATAATTTCAGAAATAATTACATGGTTTCTGATAATATGCGCCATAACAACACCAACGTTTTATAGAATTATGCCACCAAATTAAATTAAAAGGTTTGTAAATACATTTACAATCTATTGTAGAGTGAATTAATAAAATAACGAATACAACTTAAACATGTTGGAAAATAATCATTTGTTCATTGTGAGAGTTTCAGGCGTTGTATTGAAATTTAAAATGGCCAGAGTTGAGCGTTTTGTCGATTCGCCAAACTTCATCCTTTTAATAATAATACCTAAGTACCCTACATAAATAAGTATTATAGAATTTATTCATTTACCGCAAGTCAAAGTAAATTAAAAACCTCCAGACAATAGAGTCAAAGATAGGAAATAACCTGAACTTTAATCTTCAACAAAACGATGTATACTTGAACTAGATAACATACCAAGTATCATATAAATTCGAGAGTATTCACTGCAGTATTAATTCAGATTTCACTTCGTTTATTTTACTTCTCAGGTTTGTTCGAAGTAGATGATTAAAGAGATTAATCTTAATTTACACTACTTATGTTAATTACTTTATCAAAACCGAAAATCTGACAGAACTGACATATCTTTATGACACTGCGAATGATTAAGCGTGCTAACTTTTGACTTGTTAAATATAATTACTTTGTTTCTCTTAGTAGCAGAATTTATTTTCTTCGATTTTTTTGTGTTGTTAAAGGAACGAAACTTCAAGTGAATGTGGTTGATTACAGTATTACTCTTAATTCAGCTTCTCAATATAATCATTACTCTAAATATGGATGACATATTTTGGAATGTTCATAATTTCAGATGGAACTCCTGAAGCCTGGCGATACCAAATGGATGTCAACGTAATTGCTCTGTGTTTGTGCACCAGAGAAGCTATAAAATCTATGAGAGAAAGAAACGTAGACGATGGACAAATAATTCATATTAGCAGGTAAATCCTATTCTTTAATTAGCAGTTAAGAGCAATGAAAAGTGGGCGTTATGTAAAGAAGAGATTCTTTTTCTCCCCAAAATAATTGATCTTCTTAGTTTCTTCCTTCGTATTAGAAGGTTCGATCTCTTTGACTGTGAGGCAATATATCACGGACACCACTATGAACCCTTAATGCTGGAAAAACAATGATACCGATTGCGTTATGGAGTTCTCTGAATTGAAAACAACTCACAGTATGGTATTCCAACACGCTGTTGAATGTGTTAACGAAATGGTAACACTAGTCGACAGTGAAAAAAAAAATATCCATGAAACAAGGTATTTCTTGTCGTTTTCGCGCTGCTGAAGACGAATCTGAGCTTAGTTTTAGTTCCCTTCGATTTACAAATAATGCAATTTTATGCCAACTTCATCCCAGTTTAAATTTTGGAACACACACTCCAGGACCGCAGAAAACAGTTTTGGAGAACTTGAACCTCCTTGCCGTGTCCCTTTTACAACTTTAAATTTTTCACTTATTTGATGCAGTCTAATAACAGATGTTACAGTTGAGTAAATGTTTCGCAGTAACTTGATGTATGCACTTTCGATGCCTTGATGTTCAAGTGATTTAAGTACTGCTACCAAGGAGACCGAATCGAAACCTTTTTCAAAATCTATGAATCCCAAACATAGTGGAAGTTCATATTCATTAGTCCTTTCCATAACTTCATTCAATACTTTTATGTGGTTCATTGTGCTAAATCCATGACGAAACCCGGCTTGTTCCCTTCCCTGGTTAAAATCCAAGCATCGTTCAATACGATTCAAAATAATTTTGGTGAACATTTTGTATAGAACTGACAGTAAACTAATTGGTCTGTAGTTTTCGACGCGTTCTTTGTCCCCTTTCTTGTACAACAAAATAATGATAGTATTATTCCAACTTGACGGTATTTCTCTCTTCCTCAGGCACATCGAGAATAATTTAGCAAGTTCCTCTTTCATGTTTTCACCTCCCCATTTAAACATCTCTGCTGTAACTTCATCTTCTCCTAGCGATTTTCCGTTCTTCATCCCTCCAATTACTTTATCCACTTCTTGTTTCACTACGTCTGGGACAATACATCATTTTCTTCTGAATCTTCATTTCCTAGTTCTTCTTCGGAGTAGTACAATTCTCTGTAGAAATTTTCAAATGTTTTTATAATTTCCTCGTTATTTCGTGTTACGGTCTCGTCTGGTCTCTTGACTGCTATTATTTGCTTTTTTCCTATCATGAGCTGCTGTTTGGTTTTCTTCAAACTCTTGTTTTCCTCGATTGGATTTCTAACAATGTTTTCGTTGTATCTTCGTACATTTTCTCTTAATGTCTTCCTTACGGTTTTATTTAGTTCTATGTACTCAGTCCTCTTCATGTAATTTTCCTCATTTAATTTCTCTTCTTTTCTTCATCAAGAGTTTAGTTTCTATTGAGATTTGCTCCTTTTTTCTTCTTTTTGATGCCTGCTATTTCCTTGGATGTCTCTCTGATTTTCTTATTCAGTATTTTATTTCTGCTATTGATGTCTTCATCCTCTAACTCTTCCAAGGCGCTGAATATGTTGTTTAGTTCTATCTCGAATGTCTGTCTATTTCCCTAGATTTTCCAGATCTACGAGTGGCGGTTTTCCTCTGATAAGCCTTTTTCACTCAAGTCTAGTATTAAGTTTCAGCAGCTTACATCTTACCATCTTATGATCGCTCGAAATTTTGAAACTGTTCAGTACAGACACATCGTGCAGAATTTCCATGTTATTCGTTAAAGAGTATTCTATTTCGTTTTTAGTCCCATTTGAGTCTTTCCATGTCCATTTCCTCTGGAGTTGCTTCTTGAAAAATGTATTGGAAATTAACAGACTGTTGACATCTGGAAATTCCACTAACTTCTCTTCTCTCTTGTTTCTTTTGCCAAATCAAAAGTTTCCCACTTTCGTGTCACTGCTCTACTTAGTTCCTACTTTCCCATTGAAGTCTCCATTCCCATTGAATACAGTTTTGTAATGCTTTGCTACTATCCAAAATCTTCTGTATCTTCTTGTATAGATCTTCGACTTCCTCCTCCAGATGTGAGGTTGTTGGAGAATACATTTGTATAATTTCCATACTGTATCTCTTGATTATCTTTATTACTACTCGTGCTATTCTATCTGAAATTCCTTCAATTTATGTGATCCGTGTCTTCAGGTGATCCGTGATTAATTATAAAGCCAATACCTGTCGGTTTTCCATTTTGTGTTTCTTTAAAGTAGAAAGTATGTCCTGACGGTAGTTCCAACTGTTCATTCTTCCTCCACACTTCTAATAGTCCTATGATGTCCCACTTAATCCTCTTAGGTTAATCCTGCAATTCTTCTAATTTGTTCTCTCCTGCAAATGACTGACAGTTGAGAGTCGCAACGTATAGGTCCGTTTGAGTTGCCATGTCGGTGTCCTGGTAATCTACAGTCCAAACCCGGGCATTTTGACCCTCTGACTTCTTGCAAGACTGACCGCTGCCGTTGCCAGATGCATTCCGTCCTCCGAGGCTGTTCCCTTACTTGTATCATCACGTGTAAAGAAAGAAGGGGTGCAGTCATGTGGCTCACCACATTGTCTGCTATTGCGGGTTGGTGAGCAGCCAATCCATGTTCGTTCGCCAAGCAGTTACTTGGGTACTTACAGGCCCCACGATGTAAACGTATGGATTGGACTTTAGTCGTCTACCCCGGTCGGTTCCCTTGAGCCTTAACAAGAGGAATTAAGGGGTCTTTTCCCAGTAAGGGGTCTTTTGAGGCCACAGTCCCGGTTTGCCAATCCTGTCCCGGCAGTATATTTAGTTCATTGTGTGACGTGTAACCTTCCTCCTGTGGGTGTCTGCGGTGTCCCTAACAAACCATCAGCAATAGTGTGCAATCACATTTGACTTCCACTGATAACGTCCATTGTTGATTTTGTTTGATAAAGCTGATCACCATTCTCATCACTTAATCTCCAAGATTTGCTGGAGAGAAGTCCAAGTAGCTGTGCTGGATATGCAGTTTCAGAGACTTGGTTCATCCATGTGTTTCATAACTATTCAGTAAATTGTCCACTTGCATTCTGTAATATTCAGTCTTTGTGTTGCGTAAAAGTAGAATTTTTACATTTAATTAGACAGTTTTTCGAGAGCTTCGCAACATTTCCTATTTCTCAGATTATCGTAGGTTTGGTTATAGAGCGCTGCTCTTTCTCCTTTTGCAATATCCTCTGTTTCTATACATTATAATACCTTTTGTACTATGCTCTTTTCAGTAGTCTCTACCATGTGGCAGGTTTGGCAGAGATTTCTTTCAACCAGACGCAGTTGTTGAAGTTTTTTCCTGTACGGTGAAATAGTGGATTAGGTCTCCTTGCGGTTGAAGATCTCTTCACTTCGTCTGCATTCCAGTACTATCGCGACCTGTTTATTTTCTGCCTCTTCCCCATTATTCGGGCTGCACTTGTTTCGTCGCTTTCCTTTAGCCCAGCGTTTCTCAAAGTGTGTTCCGCGGAACCCAGGGATTCCGCAAAGAGTTCCTAGGGGTTCCATATATACCGAACTCAAGGAAGCGTTGAATTTTGGGTCCTTCTGAATTTGTTTTTGGAAGTTTAAATAGGAATAATATTTAAAAAAAAAACGAAAATGACAAAAGCTCCTTCCCGACACTTCTTTCGAACCGTAACGAAAAAGGTTTCGAAATTCGAAAAAGCTAAAAATCTTCTGGGAGGGCTTTCTCCCCCTTTTCGAGTGGGAAATTTAAACTTTTTGGACTTTTTTCGATTTACAAACCAATATCAAGGAAGCGAATATAAAAGCGGTGGTCTCTGTCTCATCTAGAAGTGGGTTAGAATTTAGATGAGTCACTTAGTATTATCGTCAAAAGATATAGATTCCTACCTAAGTAGGAAATAATTATTTTCGATTCAGGTTCACAATAAGATTCCAAACCTTACCAAATATATTTATTTAACACAAGAATATCCATTCACTCCATCAACAATGGTGACCAGCGCTAAAGGCTATAATCACTGATTGCAATTATCGTGCTTCCACAACTTTCGTTTCTCAAATCATTTGGCAATCGTCCGTGATTGTACATGCGCCCTAACGTCAGTTCTAAAACTATCAAAAGCCCGCTGTGGAAAGAGTTGTTTTAATTGTGTTCTCTGCAAGCAGGACAACAATGTACGAATGTATATTTTTTCTTATACCTTATACATGTGAAGACTAACAATGACTGATTTAATTCTATGTTGTTGTAAACTTAGCAACAATGTACGAATGTTTCTTTTTATCTTCTTGAGGGAAACAAATATCTGCAGATTTGTAACGTTCAGTTTTAACTGTCCTTTCAATTAAGCTTGAATTTCATTGCATTCAGTTCTGAGTTTAATCTCAATCAAGATGGATCGGTGGCTCAAAACAGGGTCATTAAAGGTTTCAGTTAATTGTAACAAACGTCTTGTAATGTTGCTGACGCAAAAAAATGTGCCCGATGAGGAGGAAATGAGGACTCAAGATCCTGATGTACAACAGAATCACTCATCGTTACAAAGTGTGGAGAGTCCAGCATCCAATACAATACATGTAAGTAAAAAACGTAAATATGATGAGAATTATTTAGCCATGGGCTTCATGGATACTCAAAACTGCCCTGAGTGTGTAATATGTGGTAGAGTTTTACCTAACACTTCCATGGCCTCTGCAAAATTACGGCGTCATTTTTAAACCAATCATCTTGAGTTTCGAAACAAAAATGTTGATTTCTTTGAGAGAAAACGTCGTGAGTTACTAAATTCACAAAAGAACTTAGCTCAGACGTCACTTAGTATGAATGAAAAAGCAACAGAAGCTTTTTTCATTGTGAGTTATAGATTAGCACTGTCAGGCGAGGCCCACACTATAGCCGAGAACAGATTAATATTTGCGCGATTGACATATTTAACTGCATGATAAATGAAAAATCGGGTAAACAAATCTCTTTAGTGTCACTTTCAAATGACACAGTCGCTCGTCGTATTGAAGATATGGCAGGTTACATAAAGGAAGAGTTGAACCGTCGGCTCAGGTCTTCTACCTTTGCACTGCAAATTGATGAGTCAACCGATGTAGCAGGTCTGGCTGTTCTTGTTCTTGTACGTTATCATTATGAAGAAACTGGAAGAAGATAGCTATTATGTAAACCTCTCCCATTTAATTCATCTGGGTCAGAAATTTTTAGAATTATTAATGAGTATTTAGAAGAAAATCAGATACCATGGGACAACTGCGTTGAAGTTTGCACTGATGGTGCGAAGGCAATGGTAGGAAAAACAGCTGGAGCTGTTACATGCATAAAGGAAGTGGCGAAAAATTGCAAAAGTAGTCATTGTATATTCCACCGTCAAGCACTGGCCATAAAGGAAATGCCACAGCCCCTCAAAAACGTCCTTGATGAAGCAGTCACAAACATAAACTTTATCAAGTCAAGAGCACTAAATGCAAGGCTCTTGAAAATTCTTTGCAACGACATGGGAAGCCTCCATCAATCCCTCCTTCTCCATACAGAAGTCAGATGACTTTCTCGCGGAAAAGCTTTAAGCAGGCTCTTCGAACTAAGAGATGAGATAAGAGTTTTCTTCATCAATCACCACTTCGAGCTGGAAGAACTTTTGAGTGATCAACAGTGGCTGTTTAGACTTGCCTATCTAGCTGACATACTCGTGAATGTGTAAGAGGTTAATCTGTTCCTTCAAGGAAAGAACGCAAATGTATTTACAGCATAGGACAAAACCACGACTTTTGAGAGGAAGTTACAGTTCTGGAGCATAAGTATCACTCAATGTGAATATGACGTGTTTCCTGCATTGAAAGATGAGGAGAACAAAGGCAATCTGAGAGAATTTGATAACAGTAATAAAGAATTTATTTAATATTTGGAGAATTTGCAGCACACTGTAAATCAGTATTTTCCAGAAAAAGAAAGTGAATATACACAACATAAGTGTGTCAAAAATCCATATGAGATTCAAAGAAACTCGCCTCACCGTTGGCGAATACGAGAAGCTAATAAATAGACTTGGCATCCGATTCATCCCTTCAGCTTGAATACAAGAAGCTGCCGTTGATAGACTTCTGGGGCCAGTTGAGAAAAGAATACTTGTGGCTATCGGAGAAAGCTATTGAGGTGCTACTTCCTTTTGTAAGTACCTATTTACAAAAGTGATCATATTTACAGTTAAAGTGTTTATGAAAAACAAGATTCTCATGTGCATATAAAACAGTTTAAAAGTGATCATATTTACAGTAATTTAATATTTTGAAGTGTTTATGAAAAACTAGATTCTCGTGCGCATATAAAACAGTTTAAAAGTGATCATATTTACAGTAATTTAATATTTTTAAGTGTTTATGAAAAATTAGATTCTCGTGAACATATAAAACAGTTTAAAAGTGATCATATTTACAGTAATTTAATGTTTTGAAGTGTTTATGAAAAATTAGATTCTCGTGACATATAAAACAGTTTAAAATTGATCATATTTACAGTAATTTAATATTTTGAAGTGTTTATGAAAAATTAGATTCTCGTGACATATAAAACAGTTTAAAAGTGATCACATTTACAGTAATTTAATATTTTTAAGTGTTTGTGAGAAACTAGATTCTCGTGAGCATATAAAACACTTTAAAAGTGATCTTATTTACAGTAATTTAATATTTTTAAGTGTTTATGAAAGATTAGATTCTCGTGATCATATAAAACAGTTTAAAATTGATCATATTTACAGTAATTTAATATTTGAAGTGTTTGAGAAACTAG